>VYXC01002293.1:98651-155244 GCA_013397175.1 Platysteira castanea
AAATTGAAGAGAGCTAAAGTTTTAATTGGTGAATTTATGCTGAGATGCAAATGGACCAAACCTATATCAGTGTCAAGAACTCGTGACCTGCTGTCCATCTCGGGGTCCATTTTGGAAGCAGCCTCTGGCTCCCCAGGGTGTGCCTTGAAGGCCTTCAAATAAATCCCTGCCTTTATTCCCTTACTCCTGTCTGGTCTCTGTTTCTGGGTGGCTGGAGAAGGCATCAAATCACCCCCTTCCTGCTCAGCCCCAGGACTTGCAGGTATCTCTCCGTGGCTACAGGGCTTGTGCTGGGAGAACAACTAAAAACCAGCTACCCAAACACCTCGAGAGAAGAAAGCAGATAAAACCACCCATTTTTGTCTCCTAACTCCTAACACGAGACAGAAAGCACGGTTCACACACAAACTGCCAACCCTCAGCAGCTGGCAGCTCCTCGTTCCCCCGTGGCTGCAAGCAAGAAACCACTGTTTCTACAACACATCTGTTCTTTGAAAAATAAAGGTTATTCCCACTTCTCTTCACCCAGAACAACAAGTAGGAACAACAACAAATGAAAGCTCGGCAGCCACAAGAATGTCCTCATTGTTTGGTGCCCATCTCTGGGTTTCCACAAATACCAGCCCAGCTGCTGTTGAAATAATCTGAGTTTCTTGCTCTATTCTGCCCTGCTCGTGTGACATTAAAAGTGCTGCTTTCACAAGGCCCAAATCCCTCTTTCCAGCGCTCTGAATTTAGCATTCAGCAGAGGCAGCTCGGCCATCCCTCAGACCATGACGTTTGTGAGTTATTTTTGGGGGTTTGGCAGAGCCCTCCAGCATCAGCCTCAGAGCAGCCCTTCAAAATGTGTGCTCAGCTAAATCCGCGCCGTGGAAAAGAAATATTGAGGAGTCCAAGCGAGTCGCCCACCTTCCTCTCTGCCTCCCGTTCCACGGGATTGCTTTCAACCCAAACACCCCGTGGGCGGAGAGATCCTCCTGCCTCATCCAAAGGGATTCTTTGGGTTCATTTGCATGCATCTGCATTCTCCCCGAGAACATTTTTTTGGGGGGAAGGGGGAATGTGTACCTGACGTTTCCCGCAGAAATTCTTCTGCGTTTGAAAATTCCAAGCATCCTCTGATTTTTGAGGAATCCGGGGTCGCTGGGTTGGAGGCGTCAGCTGAGCCAGCAGGTTTGTGGTCTGAGAGGGGCATGGATGCACAGTCCAGTAAAATCCAAGGAATTTCGGTCCAGAAACAACCACAAATTTTAAAACACCGATTAAAACACCCAAGTAAGGGCTCGCTGTGCTGGGGGAAGCTGAAGGGCTACAAAGGAGTCTACAATAAGCAGGAATTCCTCAAGTGGCTGGTGGGATTTGGGTTTTCCAGACCCCTCAGGGAGTGTTGCTCTTCTCTCCAGAAACCCCAGAGACCTGCCCAAATTGCCCCAAGAAATGGAATTTTAAAAATCATCAGCTCCTGTGGTGACCTCTCCCCATGCAGGGTCTGGCAGTAGCAGCTCTGATGTTCCTACAACTTCACAGCACCATTTTATCCCAATTTTTAGTGTTTTTTACTCCGACGTGGTTGGCAGAATCTTATCCCTCATCGCCTTTGTTCTTTTTTCTTCCTGTTTTTATTGTATTGCTTTGGCCTGTTGGGAATTTTTCCCTTTTTTTGGATTCCAAACGAGGACAGGAGCAATGTGTCATCAATCTGTCCCTTCCAACACTCGCATTAAACACTTTCCCCCTTGCAGAGTGGGTGGGAGAGCAGGATTTTTATGGATAATCTCTATGCCGACAAGCAAACACTGCATTTTGGATCACAACAAAGAATGATTCACTGGGATCAGCTGGGAGGGCTGGAAGCGCCAGAGAACCTCAGGCAAGTCCCCAGCTCGTGGAGTGGCCACTGAACCTCCAATTTCTTCCTTCAGAAGGACCAAAATGAAGAAAAAAGCAGAGCCAAGTTATGTTCTGAGGAGGAGAAGGGAATATTTATCTTCCCTGGGAAAACTCTGATGCCTGGGATCAATAGGATGTGAGCATGGTGCAGACTGATAAGATAAAGAGCAATAAAGTCCTTTTTCATTTAAAACTTAAATTTGTCATCAGCAGTGTTGCCTTGCTAGAGGATCTCTTATAAATCCAGATGAATCTCACTTAATTTTAGAGATTTCTGCCTGGTAAATGGAGAAATCTGGGTGTTTTCGAGGGTGGTTCACCCCCTCGGGTTTTGTTTAGGATGGGATAAATTATTATTGGGAAGAACAGTCCCTTTCCTTTGACTCCAGCTGGACAGGACTACAATCGTTGATTTCAGATTTAAATATCTGATCAATATATTCAGATGAAAGAAGTCCGGGTTTATTTCTAGAAAATGGAAAGTTTGTTTTGCCTCAGTTTTAATTTATTTTCCTTTCCTTCAGAACAACTCTGTTCATATCTACCACGATAAATCCATCATTTCACTTTGGAAAAACAAACCCTCCTCAAGCCAAAACCCTCATCCAGGTTTACATCTTCCAGCACTTTTATCAGGCCTGGTGACGGTGCTGCTCTCCTGGACAGATCAATTAGCACAGCAATAAACACAAATAACCACCATCACCACCAAAATATCCCTTTTCTGTGGGCATTAGGAGCTTTTGGGACATTCTAAGCCCTCCACGAGGTGCTCAGGTAGCTTCAGACTGGTGGAAATAAAGGGAAAATTCTGAAGCTGATTTTTTTTTTGCAGTGAATTCGTGCTTAACAGCGACGAGGGACTGATGTTGATTCCCACCCCGTGGGTTTCGAGGCAAGCCAGACTTACAAATCACTGCTTTTTGACACCAGGACAGCGAGGTGGCAGAGCCAGGGGCAGGAATTACTCGTGGTTTACTTAAGGAACGAGCCTGCATCATCAGCATAGGAAAAGCATCCAGCATCACTTCTACCAGGGGCGTGCGGGCCAAGGAAAGCAAATAAGCGGCTGCAGAAATCTCAGAAGGAGCCTTCCCAGGGCACTCTCGGGTCCTCTTGGAAGGGCAGCAGTGATCCATGATCCGTCATTCCCCAGCTCCCTGATCCTATCGGGCTGTTTGGAAGCAAAGCTGGTTTCATGTGGTGCCAGAGCAAGATGTAAACACTGCCCGGTGCCGGCCGGGAACATCACAGCCCTGGGGCACGTGGCAGTGAGGAGGGGGTTGTTTGGGAATAAAAAGCTCCTTAAACCGCTGGAAAACGGGGTTTCCAATCCATTCTGGGCTGGTTTTTCAGCCATGGCTTCTGCAGGTCTGTAGCTGACTCAAACCACCCAAAACAAGGGATGTGCTTGGCGATTTCCAAAGATTTTGAGGTCCTGGGATTGCTCCCCCAGGTGAGGGAAAACAACTGCTGTCTAACAGGCAGGGAAAACACAGCCAAGCTGTTGAAAGTAGAAAGGATTGATACCCTCCCACTGGGCACAAGGCACAGCAAAGGGACTTGGAATGGGATAAAAGGGACAAATTTGTCGTAAGAGCAGAAAAAGCTGCCACCAACAATAGCGGGAGGGCAGCAGGGATTAATAAAGGCATCAACTTCACCCAGGTTTTCTTAAACTTAATATTCCGATCAAGAATGGTTTGTATTTCTAAATCATTTAACATCTAAGAGGTATTTCCAGCACCATTGTAGGACTGCAGGGCTTTAAAAGCTTTCCCAAAGTAGGGCTGGAGCTCGGCATAGCATGGCAGCCACCTCTGGCTCTGCTGTTCCCACCAAACTGTGGGAGAAACTTCCTTTTTTCCCCCTCTCTGAGAAAGCCACGCTCAGTTAAACGTGCCCAGGTTTATCCCCCTCTGCCTGTGTGAGTCTGGAATCAAGGAAATCAGGATCCCAGAATTAATCCTGTGCTTTAGTTGGGTGGGAACTCTCTGCTCCCCGTTAATACCACGGATTTCTTCATCAGCGGGGTTTCTCAGTGAGCACATCCCCAGTTATTTACCCAGAGAGAGAGTTTGCAGCCAGGCTGGTTGGGGTTTTTTCACTCCTAAGCAACACCGATGGTTTTTTCTGTGTGCTGAAATCTCAGCTCCAGCTTTGTCAATATTTGGCCTTATCTTTAAGAACTCCAACGCGGGGTCAAAGGAGAGTAAACTCTCCCTCCAGAAAGCAAATATCAATTATTTAACCACCTCTTTGGGCAAGTTCGGGGGAGAAATGGCAAGAAAGTCAAAGCCTGGTTCTCCAGACAGAGCTGCTGTGCTTTGAACCCAGCGGCTGTTGGTACAGAACAAATTTAAACTGCCCGAGGGCAGGGTGAGATGGGATTTGGGGAAGGAATTGTCGCCTGGGAGGGTGGGCAGGCCCTGGCACAGAGGAGCTGTGGCTGCCCCTGGATCCCTGGAAGTGTCCCAGGCCAGGCTGGACGGGGCTTGGAGCAGCCTGGGACAGTGGAAAGGGGAACAAGAGAAGCTTTGAGTTCCCTCCCAGCCCAAACCAGCCTGGGATTCCATGGTTGTGGTTCTTTTACTTTCAACTGCAAGAACAAGTTGTCCACTCCACATTTAAGAGTCCGAGGGCACAATCCCATCACCCTTACCCAGGACTCTTTGCTGGAAGCACACTGGGACCAAACTGCAGAGTGGGAGGAGAGATCTTGGGAAGGAAGGAGGATTTCAGCTCAGGAACTGCTGGGTGTGGAGTGACAGGGGATGGATTCGGGCTGGGAATTGAAATGAGGACTGACCATGAAAACAGGGAGGTTCTGGAGCAGTGTTGGAGCTCTGCTGACACGCTGCCTTTGGGATTGAACCCTAAATTCCAATCAAAACAATGAGAGCAGATCCAGTGGAGACCCGTGGCTCATTCACACATCCAAATCCCTCGACGAATTTGAGAATAGGTCCCTGAAGCAGGAGCCTGTAAAGGATTTACAAACTCCTTTGTGCAGTAGAGAACCAGTCTGGGTTCAAGGAGCCCGTGTGTTAATTCCTCACACTTTTACAATCCCCCTTCCCGCCGATTTTACATCAATAATGTTCATTTTGTGAATATTCCCTGCCTGAGCTTTCTGCTTTAGCGTCCCGTTCCTACAGCACGGCGCTGTTTAAATGCCCTGAGCAGAAAACCCTCAATTACCTGCCAGAAAGGCTCTGCAGGCCCTGGGACACGCTGAAATCACCCCAAGTTTCTAGAATTTAACAGAGCAGCTCGTTTAATATCCCCTCTCAGCAGCTCTGGAGAGCAGAATTAGTCTTTTGAGAGCGGTTTCGCTTAATTAAATAAAATTTACATGTTTGAAGAATAACCTCTGTAGCATCTGGAAAAGTTTCCAGGGATTGATCAGGATTAAAGCAGGAAGCTCTGAGCTCCCCCAGACGGTCCTGGCAGAGCTGAGCTCCAAACCTTGACCATTCCAGAGCTTCAAGGCACTGGTTTTGCAGCACAAAGTGTTTGTTTGATCCGTGGCATCTCCTCCTGGTCAGGTCTGAGACGAGAGGATGAAGGATCAGAAGGGATGAGTCAGGTTTTGCTTTCCCTGTTTTCCCCCCAGGGTGGAAATTTTGGAGGAATCCCTGCTCTAAGATAACGTGGATTGCAATTTCTGCCCTACTGTGTCTCAGCGAAGTGAAAAGAAAATAATGAGCCCAGTGTTTGGCCATGGAGATCTGCCTGGCTAAAAAATCCCAACCAAAACACAGCCTGAGTGTGTAAAAAGCAGGGAGTGAATCACTGGCAGTGGCAACTCTGTCAGAATTAGGAAATTAGGTTCATTAAAGGTGTGGTAACTTAATTTTCTATGCAAGCATGCAATGATGAGGGTTGGGCAGAAAAAAAAAAAACGCCCAGACATCCAGTTTAACACAAACCCACCCAAAGCTGGCAGGGCGGAGCTCCCCAGCTCGGCCTGACCTCCTGGCTCCCTCTTTGGGTTACTTTTGCTCTAAATAGGCCAAATTAGCCCCAGGCTGTGTCCCCTCTGTGTCCCCTGGATGGGAGCAGTCGGGACCTGGGGGTGCCACCCCCAAAACCCCCGGAGGAGCCCCCACACAATTCCCTGCTCCAAGAGGGAGGAGGATGAATCCCAGGTGGAGCCATGGTCCTGCTTTCCCCTTATCCCCTCCTGCTGCTGCCCAGGACAGGTCACAGACTCCTTGTCCCATGTTTTTATCCATTTTTGTTCCCAAATATCCACGTCTGGGGCATGGGTCATCCCCTGACCCTTTTCCCTCACCCCCGGCACTGCGGTGGTGGCTTTTCCCCAGCTGGGTTCAGGCTTTTGCAGTGCTAATTTCTTTAAACCTTTCCAAAATTACCCAAAACGTGCTGGCATCCTCTGATCCTCCTGTTAAGCATCAGCGTTCCCTGTTGTTCTGGATTCTCCAGGGCATATTTATGGATAAGTGTGTGGTGGGTGGACAAGTCTCCCCTCTGATCACCGAGAGAAAACCTGGAGGTGAAACCTCCTTTTCTCCCCAGACTGACTCAGTTTTCACCACTTCTTGATTCAGACAGAGGCATAAAACCAAAGAAACTCCAGCCTCAACCTCACTTTATGGTCCTTTTAACAACTAAAACTTCTCAACTGCCTTCCAAATCACTCTCATTGCCTCGCTTCTCCTCAAGATGCTTAAAATAAAATTAAAGAAAATTTGTTTCCCAAACAAATTCCCCGATTTTACTCCTTTCTAATTTCCCTGTGGTTGCCCAGCCCAAACAGATCCCGGGTTAATTTACCAAGGGAGAAGGAATCCCTCTGTTTATATCTAGATATTTAAAACAAGACTCCTGTCCACGTTCTCTAGCTCTCAGCGCAGGGTTATTTCTATAGCCAAAATTTCTGGTGGCCTATTAGCGCTATATAAAACCCTAAAGATTTCCTGTTCCAGCAGGCAGCAGGTTTGACAGAAAAGCTGAACTGGATCCTTCCAGGGAAAGTCAGTTTGGGAGACACCAAAACACCACCAAAGCTCTCTGCTGCCCACGTGCTCTCCTCCCTAATTCCCAGCCCAGCGTGGTCCTGCTTTCCTTGGGCTTGGCAATCCCAGGGTTTCAGGGGTGCACAGATATTTTTGGGGTGGTGCCGCAGCCCTGAGATTCAACCAGAAGAGAAGTGGAGCACCTTCGTGGCTTCGTTGATGAGAACAGTGAACAGGGAGTCAAATTTGGGATTTGTCATTTTGGGGCATCTCCTTTGGGATTCACAACCCAGTGCCCTGCGAGCTGTGCCCTAAAGCAGGAGTAATTTACTTCCAATTAATGCTCAGCATTAATTTACTTCCAATTAACGCTCATTCCCACCACCTAAACCCAACTCGGAGCCGTGGCCTCCCAAGGAGGGGACGAGCTCCAAGGGACCCTCCGGGAATCGCGGCTCCATCCTCATCCCCAGGGGCTGATGGAGCTCCAGGGGCCCCAGAGGAGTGGGGCAGGTGACTGGGGCTGCCGTGGGGTCGTTTCACATCTGCTGTGTTTTCCTTTCGCCTCCTGAAAGCTGCGAGGGTGAGCGTTATTAAAATTAAAAAAGAAAAAAAAAAAGAAAGAGAAAGAGAAAGAAAAGATTGCGAAAAGAAAACAGCGCGGAGCAACAAGGGAGGTTTCTGTCCAAAAAAAAGTCCGAAACTGGCTCCAATTGGACCCGGGCACGGAAATGCTGGAACTTGTACCCTCCAGTGGCAAAATAAAACAGGCTACCATTATTAGAAATTTTCTACAGCTAAAGATGTAACATCATAGCTAAATTCAGTCAGAGACAGGTCGAGCAACAAAAACCAGGAGCCAAGGCAGTCTAGTCTGGTCTGAAACCTGATTCAGGCACCAGATTATGAATAGATTTAACTGGTTTGCCAAATGAAAATGTAGATTTTGGCAGTGTTTGGGCTCCTTTTATTTTTTTATGTTTTTTGGTGTGCTATATGTGGAGTCCTATTGCGCGCTGCGGGGATACGAGAAAAGAGCCTTTTTATATTATATAACTGCTGGAGGCTCGTGTGTGTGGGGACAGAAAAAACTCCCTTAACCCCGTGAGTGCCAGGAAGGAGCTCTGCCTCAGGGCCCTTGGTGAAGGACCACGCTGAGCACCAGGGATTGCTGGTGGCTGCCTCGTTCCTGGAAGTGTCCAAGGCCAGGTTGGATGGGTTTGGAGCACCCTGGGACAGTGGGAGGTGTCCCTGCCATGGCTGGGGGTGGACGAGATGAGATTTAAGGTCCATCCCAAGCCATGAGATGATCCTTAAGGTCCCTTCCAACCCGAACCGTGCTGGGGTTTTCTGTTCACAGCCAAACCGGTTCCACCTTTCCACACAAACCCATCCTGGGGAGATCCAGCACCCCCTGCAAGGCTGGCTCGGATCTGGAATTGTCTGCCCAGCCTTTGTGGGGTAACAGCTCACACTGGGGGCCCCTTTTGTCCATGGTCATTTGTGGAATCAAAGAATCCCAGAATATCCTGAACTGGAAGGATTTTCAAACTCCAGCTCCTGGATTGATCATGCACTGATCAATTAGAGTGAAAAAACACATTTATCTCCCTGTTTGCCATGGAAGTCCTCTCTAGAATCATCTGAAACACTCCTGAGACAGAGAGGCGAGTATTTCAAAGTGAAAAAAACACTTTTAAAACACCCAGAGGTTCCTGCCACCATACGTAGAGCAGGAAAAACAAGCAGGAGATCTCTGGAGGTGCCTTTTGGTGACAGATTCCAGCTCTCCACGTTCGGTTTTTGCTCCGATTCCCTTCAGGTATGTGAGCTGGGAAGGACTAGAAGAGGTAGAAGCTCCCCAAGGAAAACACAACGGAGCAGGGGATGGTCAGGGGAGGAGGGAGCAGATCCTGCTCTGTGCCTAATCCTGGGCTCTGCTCCTTCCCCCGGGACTCCATCGGTCACACTGAGCCACCACCTGCCCCAAAGTGACCCTCAGAGTCACCTCAGGGAATATCCTGAGCGAAAGGGATAGGATCATCCAGACCACCCCCTGGCCCTGCACAGGACACCCCAAAATCCCACCCTGTGCCTCGGGGTGTTGTCCAAGCACTCTTGAGCTCGGAGAGGCTCTGGGCTGTGCCCTGTTCCCCATCAGCTCTCCCCACCCAAGGGCTGGGTTGTCGGGGGCTGGCAGCACGACCCCTGCCCACAAAGCCATCCTCAGGTCACACCAAACCTACAGGGGACATTTCCCACCTCAGCACCTCTTCCCGGGCTCTCGCTTTTCTCTTCTTTATTGTTATTTAAATAAAACCCCCGGAAAGGGCCAGAAACCTCCTCTGCCCGTGGCAGCCAGGTGTGCACGGGGGACAGAGCAGCACAAGGGACAGCTGGGAGCAGCTCATTTCACACCGGGCTGGAGCATCACCGAGGAGAATCCACATGCTGCCGGGGATGCTCATTAATCACCCAGCTAATTTGTTTTTACACAGGAGCGCTGACAGCACACGAATGTTATTGTAGCAGCAGCGCTGCATAATCCCCACTATTATGGGTTTAGCAAACGACTGCTCTGTGTTCGCCGCTGCTCCTTGCTTCATCCAACTGCAATTGTAAATTGTAAATATATCTATTTCCATTCCCATCTGCTGAAAGGAGCGGCCCCGCCAGCTGCGGCCAGGGGGATGAAAGGATTGCTGCTGTCTGTTTCTTCCTCCTCCTTCTGGTCCTTATCTCAGGAACACGAGTTGAAATCTGGCCCAGAATTTACTGAGTGTTCAGAGACTTTTTTACGAGGCGATGCTTTCGCAGGCTGCTATTGAGAATATATATATTTATATATTTATATCTGTGTACACACGTGGATTATTGTGGCCGAGGTTACTCCTCCAGTAAATCTCCCTCCTGTTTGTACACAATGTGCACAGGCAGCGTTCACACAAGGGAGGGAAATAATCCAGTGGTTAAGGGTAACTTGGGATTTAATTCTCCCCTCTGCCACAGCCTTCATTTTAATCCACATGATGTGTTTGTATCTACGTGTACCATGGAAAGGGCACAGAGGACATTGTCCCAGTCAAAAAGTAGACCTGAACCCTCACTAGTTTTGGCTTTTGGAGGGAATCCACGTTCAGCAAAGGGTTGAGATGATCTTCGACCCTCGTGGGACAAGGACAGACATGGACACATCCCTCAGGCCAAGAAAAACCCACCCAGCCCTTCCTTTCTGCCGTACTGGCTGAAACAGACCTTGGAATCGTGGAGTCATGGAATGGTTTGGGTTGGGACAGACCTTAAATCCCATCCCATCCCACCCCCTGCCATGGCAGGGACACCTTCCACTGTCCCAGGGTGCTCCAAGCCCTGCCCAGCCTGGCCTTGGACATTCCAGGGATGGGGCAAGGCCCACACAAAGATCAACCCTGCCAGAGGACCCTAAGTAAAGCTGAGGAATTATTTTTCCCCTCCCTCACTCTGCTCCTCTCCTGGATCCTTTAGAGACCCAAAACTCAGGACACTTTTTGTCAAACTGCTTTGCCATCACAGCCAAGTGGAGGTCAGGGCCCAAAATTGGGTCAAAATTCAACCCCACGTGTTTTAAAAAGCATTTTAAAGCATTTCAAGCTTAAAAAGCATTTTAAAGCATTTCAAGCTTAACTCTAAGAATGATTTTGAAACAGGTGGGCACCTGGTCTTTCCCAACATGGGAACTCCCTGCACTGCCTTATTTGCAGCAATCCACTCATAAAAATCCAGGGAGCCAATAAAGAGAGGAGAGGAGAGGTTTCAGGTGTTTACTGGCTGTAAAATTATTAATACCAGCTTCAAACACGTGATTGTGGTGTTATTGCTGATTGCACAGCATTAAAATATCGTAACAATAAAACACACCCAAAAAAAATGGAGAACCATTTGTTGCAAGTCTCAGGGTCGTGCACGTGGCCTTTATTACACGGAGGTTTTAAACATTTGGGTTGCTACAAATTTATACCACAGTCTTGCAGAAGGGTTCAGTTTAACCCCTCGTCAAACACCAAAAAAAAAATGGACCAACCCCCCAAACCCAGCTTAAGGAGGACCTGAGGAGATAGAGGAGATTAAACCATGAATACATTGACACCCAGTCCTACCCAAGAAGTGAATTCTCCCTCTCCTACCTGTTTGCCCCCATTTTTTGGGGCTCCCCCACAGCAGGAAGGCTGTGGTTGCCCCGATTTCCTCACTCACCCTGTGATTAGAGGAGATCTTGCCCTGCCCCACGGGGACCCATTTTTCTGTCCTCACTCCGGATCCCCGTTCATCAACCCCGCGTGTCAGGAACCCAAAACACGTCTCTGCTTCTTCCTTCCCCTGTTCTGCTGCTCAGAGCCCGGCAGCCAAAAATGTGTCCGTGTGCTTTCTGCGTGAGGAGAGGTGACTACTGATGCTCACAAATGTGTGGTCATTTCTTTGGCTGTCAGAAAATCAGCCCCTGGAATCACTGATGCCTTGTGAAATTACAGTCTAATGTAACCAGCCGGGGTATAAAGTAACCAATTTCTTTATTTTTTAAGAAAATTGTTCTCCTGGAGGTTGAAACACAAAACCAAGACATGGGTGAAGTTATTTTTGTCCCAAGTCAGGGGAAATTAATGAAATAGCACCTCCCATTTCTGTTGACATTGGCCAAGGTTGCCCAAGTGCTCAGTAATATTGGGGTTCCCGTTATGGGGAATGCTGTAATAACAGGAGGGGTTGGGAATATTATACTGGTGGGAATGCCCGTGTCAGAGCCAACAAGAGGAGTTAAGCTCGTGCTGAACTCGAAGCAAATAATCAGTTGGAGTGGATAGTTACAGGGCTGTGATAAAATATCTCCTTACACGCTGGATCAAATTTTATAAGGAAAAATCTGCGTCCTGAAATCCTGATCGAGACATCAGAAGCCATCAGCAAAACATTCCCTGAATAAGGGAATTCCTCAACAGATATCCAGGAGTGCATATTTATATTTAAAACGCTGAGTTATCTCTAATTGTCTTGACTACTTTTAATAATCACAATATGTTCAACACTGGTTTTTAGGAGTCACTTCTCCCTTTCAATCCCAGTGTGAAAATGTTGCTCAGTATCTTCCAGTAATTTATCTTGTGCTTTCAACTCCTCGAGACCAGAGCCACTGGTTCTATCAGACACAGCAGTGCCACCTCCACGGGATGAATTTGGGAGGGAAATGGCACAGGGAGGCCAAAAATCCACAGGGAAATAAGGAAGCCCTAAGTAAGAAGAACACGTGTTATTCTTGGCCAAACCAGCCATTATTCAGCATCTATTTTTGATAACAATCTCTGAAAATCCAGGGGTTTTTTTGCACAGATATATTGATTTCCTGCAGTTCTCCACGGAGTCTGGCATCCTGCACTGCCAGCTCTGCACTGCAGCAAAAACTCCATCCCAAATAATTTGTCCAGTCAACAATAATCGCTCTCCATATTAATAAAAGCGGCTTGAAAAGCTCAATATGGGAGCTGAAATTTGTTTTAACTCCGTGTGGTTTTGGAAGCTGGAAGTGACATTCAATCTCATTTCTGCTACAAAATGTCTTTGACTGCGTAAGTGTGTAATTATACGCCTCGATATAATTAATTGGAGGACATGATTCTCTTCTCATGGAGAGGAGAGGGATTATGTGGAGTTTCATTTGGCTCCCCAAGACACACTTTCCTCAGAGTATTTCCAGCGCCACTTTTTTAAAATTTAATCTCTGTTTATAGAAAACATACCTAATGAAGAGCCAGTTAAAGAGGCTTCAGAGGAGCAGGGATGATTCCGGCCCAGTTTCCACTGGTGTTCCCGTGGAACAACCCCATCCATCACATCGGGGTGGCTCCTCAGGGATGTGAGGATGGGGATGGGGGAGGCAGGGGCTGGAATCCTCCCCCATCCCAGTATTCCCAGCGCCACGGGGCTGGCAGGGATCCCGTGGAGAAGAAGGATGGGGTGATGCAGTGATCCCCGCTCTGTGTTGGGTTTTCCCTCTCGCTCTGGATCCTGTGTGCAAGGAGAGCAGGAGTGCTGGGCCTGAGCCTCATCCTGCCCCACAAATCCCCCAAATCCCACATATCCCAGAGCGTGGCAGTCCCTGGGACAAGGGGAAGCTGCACTCCACTTTGGGACAGAAAGAAAATCCAGAAGGACACTTCAGTGTCATGTGGCTCTGTGTCTGGGAAAACACAATAAAGAGGCTCTCACATCTGCCAGGTTCAGCAGAAAGGAGGGGAAAGACCTTTATTATTGACATATCTCACATTCTTATACAATTCCCAACTCCACAAGGGATTGGAGGACATGTCACTTCCTTCTCAATCCCACTGGAGAAAAAAGGTGCTCATCAAAGTTCTCTTATCACAAAAGGAATGAAAAACAGAAAATACCGTTAAGTAAACATTGGCTATTATTTACATGAAACTGCATGAGAAAGAATTTCTGACTCCAAGATTAAAACAGAAGGCTTAGCAAAAACCAGGGCAACATGGCTCCTTCTCCTCTCCAGAGACAGACCCCATATATGTTTCCTTTCTCATCTTCCCAACACCCACTGGAGCAAACTCAGCAGGGTGTGAAACCCAAAACCTGCTCCGTGAGGATCCCGTTAGGAGCAGACCTTGGCCCAGGAGCCCTCCCTTCCCCATCCCACCCCGGGGTGCCCCCTCTCCCCTGCCAGGCCCTGTACGGCGTCCAAGCCCCCTCATGGAAACAGCCCCTGGCTTGTTTTCCACTGCGGCTTCATGCTGGATTTCAGGCTCTCGTTTGCCTTTTCCTGACGTGTCGCCCGTCACGTTCTGATTATTGAGAGTTTTCTTTTGAAGAGTTACCTGAGGTAAGGCCTAATTGGGCTGGGGGAGGATGCCAGGGCTCGGGAACGCTGCCAGCGCCGCCGGGGCTCCCGCACGGACACGATCCCAGCCCTTTCCCGACCTGATCTCAGATCCAGCTGTAAGGGGACACCAGAGATAAAGCCTGGGAGAGAGCTGGGAGCAGCAACGGAGCCACTTCAATGCCGGGAGACCGGTCAGCCTTTAGTAGAAGATTTAATATTTAATGTTTAATGCGTATCAAATGTCAGAGTGCAACAAAGGAGAGGTTTCACGGCTCCTAATTCCAGCCCTAGAAGAGTTTCCAGGCTCTGACTGGATTTAGGAATCCAGTAGTGGCTACCAGCACTATCCTTTAGGGCTTCAATAAAAATATTCTGTTTATTCTGCCTCATTCTGGCATTGCAGGCTGGGTTCTGCCCCCCAAAACTGCCCCGAGTGTGTCCTGGGGCTTGTGGCCTGATCTCAGTTGGCTTTGCTGCCTCAGTGGCACAGCTGGCATAGCTGGGAATGGCTGGGAAGGGCTTGGAGCTCTGGATTATCCTCTCATGTCCATGGATTTAATAATAATTGACTGAAAACAGCAGGACTGAGCTGGGGTTGGTGTCACTCCATCAATTCTCATTTGTTTTCCCTTCAGTTCCCACCTGCTCTCATCTGTTTCTGGCTGGGCTGGTGATGATCAGAATGTCAGGTCCAAGGTCGTGGCTCCTCCCAGTAGTTCCAGTTAAATGCTGCTGGAGAACCCACCTGATTTTCCTTCTTGTCCACCAATAATGGTGTTTATCTATTAACAGAAACACAAGGGAGGAACAGCACTCAAATGCCTCCAGAATTCCCTTTCTGGACATCAAGGACTCATCTAAGAAGGAATTGCCAGTGGTAGCTGTAAAATGTGTCTGCCTTGGCACTTCAGAGCACAAACACCAGCTAAACATCCCCATCCAGTGATTTTCAGGAGATGTTTTAAATAGAACCATTTCATCAGGATGACAAGGAGATGAGGAGGAAAGAAAAATACAATTGAAAAGAAGACATTGAAACAGAGCTGAAAAGAGAAATAAAACATCGAAACAAGTTCGATTTTTCTCTCCCGCGACTTCTTTTCACTTCAAGCAAGCACTGGAGAGCATTTTGATGTGGTCTGTGGGATTGTTCCCTCAGAGATGATTAAAAACAAACCCCCTCAGTCATCAGGACTTTTGATACGATCGTGTTTTTCCATCTCGTTTTATCAGCCCCAACGATGACTAAACTGGGAAGCAGTGCCAGGGTGACCAAGCCTCTCCCCAGAAGCATTTCCCTAAGCAGAGGTGGCAGAGGCTCCTCCAACAAACTCTGAGTTTCCATTTTAAAGTGTTCAGCAAACCCCGCACGTGTGCACTCACACAAAAACTAAAAAAACCAAACCCTTTATTTACCATTTCTCTGCAATCAGATGGTTTAGAGATTAAGAGAAAAAGAGAAGGGGGGAAAATCACAGGGGAGGAACGAGAAAAACAAAGCCACGTTCTCTATCTCGTCCTACTTTAGGTATTTTGTTGGGTTTGGGGGATTTTTTTTGCCGTTTCCAGCCCCATGTTGTGACTTTGACAAATGATGATGCGGGGAGAAGATTTACGCGGGGTCTCGGAGCATTAGCACATTATCACGAGCAGAACAGAGCCCCCGGCCCTGCTCTTTGGGGACCCATTGGAAACTTTTTGGGGAGTGATCTATGGGCCCAGGGCCATCCCAGGGAATGCTGCAGTGCTGCCCCTGGATGGGCTCCGGGATAACGCCCAGGGAGACAACACCGAGCATGGGATGAGGAATGGCTCCTGAAAACCCCTCCTGGAAGGGAAAGAGGAACCCTCTGCTCTCGGGGGAGCTGAGTGCTGAATGATTTAATGGCTACCTTTAGGAAGTGCCTTTTGCTTTATTGCTGCCTTTCTTTTTTTTCTTTTTTCCTTTTTTTCCCCATTTTTTTCCTTTTTTTTTTATTTAAGGCAAAGGAACGCAATGTCGGCTCTTCCCTGGTTTTCACCTCACCACCCCAACTCAGCCACAGCTTGAACTTGTCCTCCTTGCAAAGGCTCCCAAGCTGCTGACAGAGGGGCTGATCGATCAGGACATGCTGAATTGATCGGTTGTTGGAAAATTAACAACAAAAAAATTAAATGGAAAATTAATTTTTTTTTTAAAAGCTCTATATTAAATCTGTTTGTGTTTGCTCCAAGGATCTCTGAGTTCCCAGTGCTGCCAACTCCATCCTGGACCCCTTCTCCTCAAGAGCAGGGCTGCAGCTCCCAGGATTAAGCTGTGCAGATTTTCCACAGAGGTGTCAGAAATCTCATGGAAAACTGGGGGGATTTTCAGAGCTGCTGGAGGCATCAGCCCAATGCTCTTTATCCCCATTCCCTGCCAAAACTCCTTTAAAATCCTTCCCATTCCCTGCCCAGGGAACTGTGAAAAACTCAGTTTGCACTAAGTTGCGTTGCTGATGATTCTTTGTCCTCCTAGAACCAAATCTTGGGGTTTTAATACTTCCCTAGAATTAAAAATGTCTTAAATTTGGGGAGTGAATCTCAGCATTTCAGTCACTGGGTTTTACTCTCCAATCTGCTTTTTCACACAGAATTTGGAAGATTGTACTTTAATTCTGGTTCATCTGTGGCTGAAATCTCAAGGCCTTATTTCATTTTCCAGATTTTCATGATCTGAAATTCCAAGGAAGAACGAAGTTTTCAGAACGACTTGGCTTTAAACAACCAAAGCAGAGACAATTTGCAATTTAAGAGGAATTTTAGACTCTTTTTTTCAGGAATTTGTGTATCTTTCCTGGGGCTACATAAGCTTTAGAAGGCACAATAATATCACTGAAATTATTGAGAAACTTTGGGGTACCAAGGAGAGAAATGTACATCAAAATATTTTACAGGTGTGAGAAACTGTAGAAATTGCATTTTTGGCCCCTAAGAATTGGATTGATTAAATTGGTCTCATTGGAATATCCATTTTTTCCACCAAATGTTGGTAACGTAAGTGCCATCACTGAAGAATTAAGTCATTAATTCCTTAGCTACAGTGCTCTGAATTATCTGTACCTCTTGGAATGTCACCATTTATTTAGAAATATAAGTAAATAGGTTAAAAAAACCAACAAAAAATGGAATTAGCAGAACATAAAGCTTCAAGGGATAAACTTAACACAAGAGGTTTCTTTATCGCTCAGAAATCTGCTGCACATCCATGTTTTGACCAGAAATGCCCCTGAAGGAAGAAAAAAACCTCAACCACCCCCATTTCATACACAAACCACACAAATTCAACACATTTTATAAACAATGAGTGGGGAGAGCGGAGATTTCAGGGCTCCCCTGGAAGATTTGAAGGTGCCCAGAGATAAAGAAAACATTTTGGAGGCAATGACTTGGATCTTTTCAGCACCATTTCCAGGGCAGCGTGGCAGGATGATGGATGAGCCGGCAGCAGCCTCGTGACAAATTAGGGAATTTTGACAGATGTTTGATGCTCGGAGCGTTTTTCACTTGAAAGGAAACTCTGCTTTTCAGGTGCTCCCAAGTTCTCCGTGGAGTCTGGGAATTCGGTTATCTGGAGGACAGCAGATTTCTGGAAATATCATCAGAGCACCCAGCAATCCCTGTTTGCCCAGCCTTGTTATGGATGAAGAGATGAAAGCAAAATGCAGGAGGCACAGTAGGACAAAAATCAGGGATTAAAAACTGGATATTTTTAAAAACTGGATATTAGGGATGATGGGATGGCAACAGCAGTGTGGTCTCTCTTCTCCAGGCATCTTCTTTCAGGAGATGGAGCCTTTCATTACCTTTTTAATTTATTTTTTGCAAATTATTCCCCCCTGACATTTTACCGCTTGGGGAATTTGTCTGGTGATGGCGTTCTCTGAGTGATCTCGGCCGAATTATCAACACGAGGCCAACAGAAAACGTGGATTTTTGGATTAAACCCCCAGCATGGCACAAACCTGATCTCTAGGAACCACTAATAATCCCAATTTCACTGATTTGGGAGCAGCCTCAGCATCCCAGGAGCAGCTGGGGGAATTTTTCCAGGCCTGAGGCCCTCCTCTCCTCCCCTTGGTATTGAGATAACCTTTGCTGCTGGGTTCATGGCTTTGCATAAACCCACGCAGCAGAATCAGCTCCAATATTTTATCATGGATAGAGGGGAGGAAAAAAAGAGGGAAGAAAAGGGCATTTTCCCCAAATAAAGCTGCTCAGTGTTGGCGCACAGATCCCGGCCCGTGCCGGTGCCCTTTCCCTGCTGGACAAAAACAGAGCAGTGTTTGGAGAGAGCTCTGCTGTAATTGTGGGCAGTTCTATGAGGGGAAAAATAATGTGGTTTGTCATCAATCTCCCGGTGTGGCACACAAGGGCTGACTTGTTGAAATTTTGTAGGCTGTATTTACAGAGAAAACAGAGGCCTGGTGCTGTGCAGGGCCCTATCAGTCCCCAGGTCTGGAAGAATCATATCGGAGCAAAAGGCAAGGCTTGAATCATAACCTTTCGGGATAATCTGATCCATGAGGGAATGAAAATTGCTCCGCTCCTGTGAGCAAGATCAAAACCCGGACAATTTAATTATTGGGGAGTTATTTGTGGGTAGAGACACGGACTGGTTTGAGGCAGGAGCTGACAAATGGAAATCACTCCCGTTGCTGTTTCACACAGCTACGGGCAAGGGGGAAATGAAGGATGGATGCTTCCAGCCTTAGAAAATGCAGGATGGAGTAAAACAAGGTGATGGGATGAGGTAGAAGTAACAGTGAAAGTAACACAGGCCTGAGCTGAGCCACCACTCAGAGAAGCTGGAATTATTGTTGTCATCCTCCAGTGAGTAGGATTCAAATTAGAGGAGCATAAAGCTCAGGATTTCTTCACTTCTCGTGAATGTGTGAGAGCAGAAGGGGAGAGCAAAGGAAAGGGAGAAAAGAGGGAGAGAGGCAGAAATCTGGGATAAATCCCACTAAATATCCGTCTAAAACAGCCAGCGTGACACAGTCATTTATAAAAAGCACATTTTGCTTTGGTTATCTTGTACACAGCTTTCATCAGGGCACTGCCCTTTATTTCCACTTGCCTGTAAAAATTACCTGATGAAATGATGGATGGGGTTTTTAATTCAGTGGATGAAATGAAACAGGAGGGCCACGCTGGTGGATTTGGGAGGGTGGTACTGCTACAAACCACTCATTTGTGAATACCATCGAGGGCCTCCTTCCTTCTCCTCCTCCCTCACTGTTATTTCTTGGTTCAGTAGTATTTCTCAGACTGATGTTGGGATGTGGAAGGCCTTACATGAAGNGCCCCCCCAGAGGCCCAAGAACCAGGGAAAGAAAGAAAAAAAAAAAAAAAAGGACATTTCTTTTATGATTTATTGACCAAATATTAGAGTTTTCAATCTTGCCTTTCACTGCAGCTCCAACCATTACAACTGAGAAATAAAAAATCAAAATTATCAACGCGGGTCACTGCACTGGTTTTGACACGGAAATGCTTCAATATTCACGATTTTTTTCTTTCTAAAGAGTCTTATATTCACCTCAGGGGGAAAAAATAGAATTGAAAAGTATTTCCAAAACAAATCTGGAATTATTGTTGTCATGCTCCAGTGAGAAAGATTCAGATTAGGGGAGTATAAAGCTCATGATATTCTTCACTTCTCGTGAATATGTGAGTTTTCCAGAAGGGGAGAGCAAAGGAAAGGGAGAAAAGAGGGAGAGAGGCAGAAATCTGGGATAAGTCCCACTAAATATCCATCTGAAACAGCCAGAATGACACAGTCATTTATAAAAAGCACATTTTGCTTTGGTTATCTTGTACACAGCTTTCATCAGGGCACTGCCCTTTATTTCCACTTGCCTGTAAAAATTACCTGATGAAATGATGGATGGGGTTTTGAATTCAGTGGATGAAATGAAACAGGAGGGCCACGCTGGTGGATTTGGGAGGGTGGTACTGCTACAAACCACTCATTTGTGAATACCATCGAGGGCCTCCTTCCTTCTCCTCCTCCCTCACTGTTATTTCTTGGTTCAGTAGTATTTCTCAGACTGATGTTGGGATGTGGAAGGCCTTACATGAAGCCAGAAGATCCTACAGCAGCCAGGGCTCAGCACATCTCCCTCTGTGCTCAGAGACACCAAAAGCACAAACACAGGAGAGGGGCTGGTTTGGGCCTCATTTTTGCCCTGTGAAAACCCTCTGTGGCTGCAGGAACCATTCACAATCCACGGAAAAGCAGCTCAAGAGGAAGAGCCGTGCCTGGAGCAGGGTGTGGCATTATCACCCTTCACCAAATCATGTCTTAGACTGAAGAATTCCCAGCTTTTCCCAGCCTGAGCTGCACCTACCCCTCCAAACCAAGAATATCCCAGCCTGGCTTTCCCTGGAACGAGCTCTCTTTGCAATCCATGCTGGGTATTTTCTTTTTAATCTTGTTATCCTGCAGAATTAGAAACACCAGGAAAGATAAAACCTTCCCCGCACAGCAAACGGCCTCGTCCTGCATCTCTCTTTCACCCAAATAATTCTGGAGGAGATTTCAAAATAAAACTGACTCTACCTCTTATTAATATTGCCAAACGAGTCACCCCCACGCATAGCTCTAATACATAAAAGGAGCATTTTCTTTTGCTTCCATAAAAATATCCAGAGGGCAGTGGCAGGGAGAGTAAATTGAGAAGACCAAAGTTAAACAAAACCAGTCTCGTTCGCTTTCTGCAACTTCATTGTCTGCTTTGCCTCGTGCAGGAGGGAAAGAAAAAACCCCTGTAGGTTTGCACTGAACAAGTTCTAGAGTTAAAGAAATTATCATAAAGGCCTGGTGGCTGTTTTAAATCACTCCCAACCTGCACACACAGATTGAATTTGCACTTTCTGCCTCCTTCAGACCACGGCGGGCAGCTGCTGGGGAATCGCTCGCAGTGGCAGCCCCAAATAATTTGAAATTTGCCCAACTTTTAGGTCCAAATCCAGGCCAGATTTATGGGGTTTTCTTACTGAAATGGATAGGTTCATCTGTGGAGCTGAGCTGCCTGGAGCCCACCAAATTCCAGAGAAAACTGACTGAGCAGTCAGGCTGTAAGAGAGCTGGACAGAGCCCTCCAAGGCTGAACTGCCCTTCCATAGAATCCCTGGGACTGGGGCTCTGTTAAACCAGTGGCAAAGCTCCCCCAGAGCCCCAAGAGCCTGGAAATGAAGGAAAAAAAAAAAAAAAAGGACATTTCTTTTATGATTTATTGACCAAATATTAGAGTTTTCAATCTTGCCTTTCACTGCAGCTCCAACCATTACAACTGAGAAATAAAAAATCAAAATTATCAACGCGGGTCACTGCACTGGTTTTGACACGGAAATGCTTCAATATTCACGATTTTTTTCTTTCTAAAGAGTCTTATATTCACCTCAGGGGGAAAAAATAGAATTGAAAAGTATTTCCAAAACAAATCTGGAATTATTGTTGTCATGCTCCAGTGAGAAAGATTCAGATTAGGGGAGTATAAAGCTCATGATATTCTTCACTTCTCGTGAATATGTGAGTTTTCCAGAAGGGGAGAGCAAAGGAAAGGGAGAAAAGAGGGAGAGAGGCAGAAATCTGGGATAAGTCCCACTAAATATCCATCTAAAACAGCCAGAGTGACACAGTCATTTATAAAAATATTTAATGGCATCATAAAATATTCCCTATATGAACCAGTTGTTCTTAGAGGATTAAGAATGACTGGAGATCTCCTCTGTTAATTCCAGCCCTGTTCAATTCACCCATTTTCTTCCTGGCATCATTTTGAAAAGCATTTGGGTATAAAATGAGCATTTTCCTGCCTGTTTATCCACCTCAGGATGAAAACACGAGGCACAAGACAAGGAATTTAAGGAGTTTGCCCCACAGACAGAGCAATTCCTGCTCTCCAGGCTTTTAAAATGAACCTCGGGGATTCTGTAATGAATTAATTCCCATTTTTAGTCCCACAGAAAGTTTCTCCACTGTTTTATCCAAAGCCCGTTGGAAACAATGGAGATTTTTCATTTCCAACGTGGGGTTTTGAATAAGACCCCAAGTAGCCATGAAATGAAGGAAGCTCTATAAAATACAGCAGAAATATGCCCAGAAATCAGTTTTAAACTGTTCAAATTTAATGAAGAATAAGATGATTTTTTTTTCCCCTACAGGATTTTTGGATCCTTGTATGGATTCCCAGGCAGGAATGTGATTTCCCATCAGGTGCCAGAAGCTGGCTGGAAATGTCTGTGCAAAACAATCTCATTTCTCTTATTTTCAGTAGCACAGAATTCCCATCATTCCAGAGGGAAGATAATCATTCTGCACGGCTTCATCCTGGCTAGAAAACCACCCCAAGTGATCCCATTTGTCTTTTCAAAAACTGCTAAAAATACGTGAAAATTAACAATTTTAAATGCATCTCCAGAAGTTCCTGATTTGGATTTAAAGAGTTTTTGGGGGATTTCTCAGCCCTTTGCTCCAAACTCAGGAGGCAACATGGTGCAGGCTCAGTTATTTTTCATTTTATTTAAGATTTTTCCACTCAGCTTCTGTCTTCCCCTCTCTGTTGTTTACATAAATACCTATATAAATATATATAAATACATGTTCTGCTATGTCTTTGCATCCACATTCTCCTTTTTCAATACTGAGACACTTTGCAGCCCGGAGAAACTCAGCCCCTCTTGGTTAATTCCAGCACCAGGGTCTTTGGGGATGGATTTCAGCACCAATCCCCCAAAGCCTTGTTCCCTCACCCAAGCCAGTGGTTGCGTTATTATTTCTTCTTCTGTCTTTGAGGGGCTGATGAGATCATTTATTGTTTTTAAGGGTTAATAGAGCCTGTCAGGGTCTTTTTGCCTCACTGCTGCTGCAGGATCAGTAACAGCTCCCAGCGCCATGATGCTAAATCAGACCACACTTTCCTGAAGAAAAGAAAAAGGGGAAAAAAGCAAATTTAGCATGGAGAGAGGAGAAGCAGTTCAGTCTGGTTTAAAGGAAGGGAGGGAGGGAGCCAGGGGGAACAGGGACTAACTTTGGAGAGAAAATAACAAACTTTAAGTCCTGAGGTCTTTCCTCTATATTGAAAAGGCAGTTTGGAAAGGAAATTAGTAAAAACAAACAGAAGGTGCCAAGGTTTCTTTATCATACCTGGAGTAGGATATGCTGAATTCCACAAGGCCTCGCGCTGGCGCCTGGTGCTGCCTCGGAAAAAATGGTACCCACGGCTCCATAAAATGATCTATTGGGACTTCAAAGTCGTGGCAGCCCCGTGTGGCACAGGATGTGCTCAATTAATTATGTGATTTTTAAATGACAGGGGTTGGGGAAAGTAAAAATAATATTAAAAGGGCAAGGGGAAAAAAAAAAAGAAAGAAAAAGAACACGCTGAAGAAGAAAAAAAAAGGGTTTTTAAAGAAAATAATATTAGGGGAAAAATGGGAGAAGTAAACTGAAAGGCCTTGTTGTCTGTCTGCCAAACAGCAGCAGCAGATAAGGGCCGGGGTTGCCGTGGAAACTCAGGCCCGTAGGAGACAGAATCCAATTTCAGAAACCACAAAATCAACATAAACGTGTGCAAAAATAAAAAGGTTTGTTTGGCAAGTAATGAGGAGAAGGCTCCCAATGTATAAAGCAGATGAACCGGGGTGACCTCGGCCAACTTTGAGCCATAATAATGACGATGGCCCACGTAGCTTCGGCACCTCTGCAGGGAGCAGGGACACGGCCAGTTCTTATCATCCAATTGCCACCCTTCTGCTGGAATATCCAGCCCCCCACCTCCCTCTGCCCTAAAAAAAAAGGAGTGAGGAAGGAGGAATATGCATTAAAGCCCTGGGTGTAATCTCATTTTAAACCTCCAAAGAGGAGTCAGAGCTGATGCTTTTAATTCAGTTTTCACTTATGTATTGTCCACCAGCAGTGTGTAAAAGCACTGGATATAAAAATAATTCCTCCTTTCTTGCCCTCTATGAGGCTGGAGAAAAGCAGACCTTAAACCATTTCCAGGTTAGGAAGATCTGGCAATTACTTGGCAATTACTTTGGCAAAACTGACTTCTGCAGTTTGCCTGGGAAAAAATATTTCAGTGACTATCGTGATACAAAATGTACATCACGGAAAGGACACCCCAGTGCCAGCCACCAGAACCTGCCAGCACTGCCACTGTCACAGTTTGAAGAGCACAGGTTCACAACCACGCGGGGTTTAGGCTGCCCTAACAAGAGAGGGGCTGGAGATTGAGGGGGAAGGTGTGGGATTCATGAGTTCAGTTTGTGTGTCCCCGGTATTTTTGGTTTTTTCAGTGCTTTCATAAGCACAGCAGCTTTGTCCTTCTCCAGCCCTTCATCTGGGGGTTCAGTTCCTTTTTTGCCCCCAAATGGATTGATTTTCTGCTGTTTCCATAGAATCATGGAATGGTATGGGTTGGAAAGGACCTCAAAGCTCATTTTAAAGCTCATTTTAAAGTGACCCCTTCCACTGTCCCAGGCTGCTCCAGCCTGGCCTTAGACACTTCCAGAGATCCAGGGGCAGCCCCAGCTCCTCTGGGCACCCTGTGCCAGGGCCTGCCCGCCCTCACAGGGAACAATTCCTTCCCAAAATCCCATCTAACCCTGCCCTACAAACTCAGCAGGGCAGCACAGCTGAGATCTCGGGCACTGCAGACACCTGGGGACTCTCTAACCCCATCCAAATTGTCCTTGTCAGGAAGAAAAACCTCACGATGGAGCACAGAGGAAAGAGACCAAGGAAAACCTAAGCTGAGAAATGCCAGAACATCCCTCATTGTTACAAATAACTGGCATTTTCAGCCAAATTCAGAGCAGCTTTTCAATGACTTGGAGGGAAAAGCGTTTCTGTGCCACCGCTCGAGCCGAAAGAGGGACAGGGACAGCCTGGGGTGGCCGTGTGGGTTCTCCCCAGTACGATTTGGGGCCACAGCTGGGCTTGGCAGGGATTTTTTCCCCTCCCCTTCCCCAAGACTCGCTGTGTCAGCACAACCCAGGGCTGGCTCGCTTGCCACCCACGGGCCACATTTGTCACCTGGCCTCTAATGTCCCCAGCAAAGGGAGCGCTGCCAGGTTCCCACACTCGCAGCAAACACCAGGAGGGTTTGTTTGGCCTTGTCACCGGGGTGCTGCAGGGCTTTCCAGGAGCTCTTCCTCCTCCTCCAGGCATTTCGTGTTTGTCCGTGTGACCCCGGGATCCGCGGGAGGGGACAGATGGACAGGATCCCCCTCACGGACCCCGGCAGCCTCCGGAGCTGAGGCACGACAGTGGAGCAGGCACGAGGGCTGGGGATAAAGAGCTCTGTGTTCCTGCATGGATTTATTCCGGCCTGGACTTTCCAAAAGTGCCCACAGGGTTGGAGGCAGCGGGATTTTTGCATGGTCAAGCGGGCCCGGCTGCGTTCTGAGGGCCCTGGAGCTCCCGGGTAATTATGGCCCGAGGATGGGACCCAAATCCCCAAAAAGGAGCTCCTTGCCCGCAGGCAGACACCAAAAATCAGCGCCAGCCCTGCCACCGAGCTCCAGAGGCCGGGGAAAGAGAATTGCTCCTTCTCTCCTGCACATTTCCACCAGGCCAAATATAATGAGGGCCTATATTTTAATGGGCAGCAATGTTTAATATTTGACATTAGGTAAATACGCTCTCCACGCCGCCGGAATAATTTCGCCCAGCTTTAGGGTGGAGCTTTGAAAAGCTGCTGGGTAATGGAGTTCAAACTCGGCTGCGCTCAAGGCTGGGACTGTTTGGAAAGTCCCACCCTGGATCTGGGATCGTTACAAACCTTCCCAGCCCGTAAATCTTTGGGTTTGCGAGGATGGTTCCACCGAAAAAATAAAACCCCAGCACCCGAGGTCAGATCTTGTGAGGGGTGGGGGTGTTCCTGAGGACAAGCAGTGATGTCACAGCAGGGAAAACTTCTATTTCTGCAAACAAAAAAAAGCCTTGGAAATGCAGAGCCATGGAAAAGGACATAAAGAGCAAAAATATAGAGCTGAAATGTAAATAGGGTTTGTGAAATATGGCTCTGGGTTTGTCCGTGCCCCACAAAAGGGCTTGAAATATCAGGATATATATTGTAATGTCTTTTTTTTTCCAATTTTTTAAGTACTTTAGCAGTCTATCTATGGCAGTTCAGTGGATGTCAGCAGCAGGGCTGGGTTTAAAATGATGGATATTTTAGAATGGAGCTATAAATCTTTCCAGGCTCACAATCTCCTTCCTTTTGAAAAATGGGTGATGGCAAATGGGAATTTACAGTCGCAAGGAATCGTGTTTGGTGTCAAGGCAGCAAACATGGAACTGCTCCTTTTGAGGGGTGATTCTCCTCCATCAGATGGGGATCAGATTCGCCCTCAAATCAGATGGGAAAGATCCATGAAAAGGTTTATGGAGGGGATGCGCTGACCCAGCTGATCTCAACAGGGATTAGCACCTTCAAAATGCTGCTTGGGGCGCAGGAAAACCTCAAACTGATTCCATGAAATGACAAAGGATTTCTTAAATAGAGCAAACTTCAGAAAAAAAATGGAAATGACGGGGGATTTTGGAGCAACAAATCACCTTTCCTGAAGTGGTGCCTGGACTGCAGCAACTGAAAGGTCTGGGTTTGGTGGGATCAGAGTGGATCCAGAGCGACTCCAGGGTCAGTCCTGCTGCTGCTCCCCCCTTCCTGAGAATGTTCACCAACATCCCTGGGTTTTCCTGGGGCTCTGACTGGAGGCAAGAGGCAAAATGTAGGATTAAGAGGGCAATGAGAGCAGCTCTGAGCTTCACCCAGCCTCACGTGGCTCAGAAATAACACCTGGGACATTTGGGAACGGGATACCAGGCCCTGAGGATGGCTCCTGTTCCCAGTCACCCCTGAGATGTCTCCTCCACTATTTTTCTGTACCAGATAATAATAATAATAATATAACAAATTATCCTGAAATAGAATAACAGAGCCTCCTTAAACCACAACATTGAGAACCTGACTTGTTTTTCGGAAGAAAATTAAAGAGCCCGTTCTGTGATTTATCCTCTCTTGCTGCCTGTGCAAGGCAAAGCTTATTTTTCCATTAAAATTCTGCTGCTCTCTGAGCACAAGGCAGAAAAATGCCTGCAAACACCACATTTGTTAGGGCTGGTGGAGTTGGAATAAACTCCAAGTGGCACCTTTTTCTATTTAATCCATCTCCCAAAGCTGGGCTGTCTCATTAGGGGTATTTTTCAGGAATATAACAGCAAACAGAGGTTGCTTCAGCTCTGCCTGACTCAGTCCCCAGCCCGGTTTGGGTGGTGGAGTTGGGTGGGTGCTGGGGACATTTTCTGCCCAACATCTCACCCCAAAACAGCACTAAGCTGAAAACCAGGCAGTGAAATGAGCTCTGGTTTTGGTGAGGTTGGTTAAGCAAGACAAAATCAATTAATGTCTGAGACCTCACAGGTTCCTGGAGGCAAATTGTTCCAATTACCAGCACCTGAGAGCAAATTAGGAGCAATTAAAAGGAGCAGCTGGGATTTCACTGGCTTACTCTTGTCACTGTCATCTCCACTCCGTTTTAGGCTCATTAAAAAGGTATTTTGCCCAGTAAATTTTTCTGTAACGGGGGCATTTTTCATTTTAAAATAGTTACAACCACACTTTGTACGTTTGGAAACGTTCCCTGAAGTGGAGGTGGGTGAGGGATGTGAGTGTTTTACACCGACTGTGGTTCAGGTAAAACCTCTGGACGGGCTGCTGCTGTTACAAATTCCAAGAGCTGATTTGCCTGAGAAGGCTCTGGAAAATCCAGAGCTCTGTGCACAGCCTTGGCCGTCCTGCAACGCCTTGCTCAGAAAAACAAAGAAAAATACATTTTTTCCTCCATCATCTCCCCTGAAACAAAGCAACAGGGCCTGATTTTATTGGGAAACACTGCCACAAACCACACCTGAGTCCAGGGACGGCTTCGGTGGAGGATCTTTGGAATATGAATTAATTCCACCTCACTCTGGTTCTCCCACAGAACTCGGGAATTTCGATTTCGATTACTCGGCGTCGCACAGGAAACAGGAATCCCAATCCATGATATTTCCTAAGAGACTTCACCTCCCTCAACTCATTCCAACCAAAAGACAAATCCGCTCTCCACAGCCTGGCGCTGTCAAATCCAGCATTCCCCACCTGACCTTTCCCAGCCACTCTGCTCCATCTGCATTCCCAAATCTTTTGGATATTCCCCACGCCTGCACCCTCAGTCTCAGGGCACTGCCTCACCCCAGTGCTTCGAGTGCTGGGGTTTCCTTGGAGCTGGTCCATGCTGGAAGGGTTCCTGCCAAACTGGGAGTGTTCCTGGACTGTGGGAAGCAGGAGCAGCCCCAGGAGTGGGGAGGAACAAAGCCACTTTTTTTGGATTTTCCCTGTTGTCCTGCTTTTTGCTAAGCCTTCTGTTGTAATACAGAGTCGGATAATTTTTCTCATGGAGTTCATGTAAATAATAGCCAATGTTTACTTAACTGTTCTTTTTGTTTTTCATTCCCTTGTGCTGAGGGAAACTTTGATGGACACTTCTTTTGTCCACTGAATGAGAGAGGAGGTGACACTGTCCTCCAGTCCCTTGTGGAATTGAGAAATCTACAAATATGAGAATTTCAAAATAAACTTGCTTCTTTTTCTCTTTCTGCTCAACCTAGCAGGTGTGCCAGTGTCTTTTTCTCATGTCCTGTAGCAACATTTTCCCCATGGACTGATCCAGCTCATCTCTTCACCCAGTCCCCAGCACCACTGAATCCAAATCCCTTTGGAAAAGTGGAGGCAAATCCCATCAGCAGCGAAGCTGAGCACACCTGGCCAGAGTGAGGGGTTTTTTTGGCAAGAGGGGCATTTGCAGCCACACCAAATCGCTGCCCAAACCCATCCTGGTGGGGACAAGGCAAGGAGGAGTTGGTGGGGATCATGGAATCATGGAATCATTCATGTTGGATGAGACCATCCAGTCAAACCAGCACCACCATGGTCACCATTAAACCACGTCCTCCAGTGCCACATCCACAGGTTTTTTGGACACTTTTAAGGATGGTGACTCCATCACTTCCCCGGGCAGCCCATTCCAAAGCCTGATAATCCATTTGGTGAAGAAATTCTGGGAGCTGTGGCAGCCTAACGGGCAAATGGAGAGGGGATGGGAATTCCTGTCTGGAACTGGAATAGGAACGAGTTCCTGGGTGAAGGAAAGTGGGAGGTGGACAAGACCCCTCCTCGGGGAAAAGGGAAAGAGAGACCAGGCTGCAGTTCCAAGCAGGAGTCAGGAAAAGATAGGGAGGAACAAACCCCCACTTTTCAGGGAGTCAGGCCTGCATTTGCTGCTGGACATTGAAAAGGTTGGGAGTGTCCCCAGTGTCAGACTGGGAGGTGCCACTCAAAGCAAAAAAAAAAAAAAACCAAATTAAAAAATAAGCCTCACACCCACCAGTCTGTCCCCAAATGTGCCCTGTCACGCCGAGGGACTGGCACAGGAGAGGAGAGCAGAGGAAAGGAAAGCAGCTCGTTCCAGCCCTAATAATTCTGATGATTCATCGCTCCGAATTAGCCGAGCCCTTTGGGGACAGGAGCAGCAGGATCCCGCCGCTGCCTCTGGGATAACAAACACTCCTGGTAAACACTCCTTCCCCAGCCCCTAAACATCCACCTCACCCCAAGAATGACTCACAGCTCCCACCCAGCTCCCCCGCGCTCGGCCGTGCCACCCTTCGCCGTCCCCTTGGGGAAGCCTTTGGGATTTGCTGGGTAAATAAATAAGTTTGGGATTTATCAGCTCGGGCACACGCGCGTGTGCGCGCTCACGCTCACGCACGTTTCAAGGTGAAAAAAAGGGGGGTTTGGGTCTGAGGGAGCGGGGAGGGCTCCGTGCCAAGGAAACGCCAGCGAGCGGCGCGTTCCACCAGAGGTGTTGACAGTGGATAATAAATCCCGGCCCTACCTAACATTTACAGGAACATTAGAAAATAAAGTGAAACGGCGTGAGCTGGTTCCCAGGGCAACCAGACAAACACAATAAACAGGCCTCAGAGGCAAGAGTAACTTACACCATCCTCCTGGGGCTCAAATATATCACTTTACATTAGCCTTCTGCTGGGGCTGCTCCTGAAAGCTCTTTGTTTTATTATTATTTGAAAAAAAAAAAAGACAGAAAAAAAAAACCTGGTATTTTCTTAGTGCAGATCGGCGTGAAATCGAAGAGTTCCTTTGGTTGCTGGTCTTTATAGGTCTTTTACTGCACATTAAAGCTCCTGTGCAAATAATAATGATGATTAATAAATCTTTATAAAGAACTGTGTCCCTCTCATGCAGAAGAATATTATTAATAAGGTGGCCAGAACCCGAGGCCTTTGCTGGCCCAATAAAAACCACTTTTCTGGGGTGTTTTTCCTCAATACAGATACAAAATTAACTGTCAAATATATGGGGTGGCTGAGCCAGATTTTTCCTGATTCAACTGCCTTCTTCCAACTCTGCTTGTAACCAGACCTTGGGTTTGGATCTTGCTGTCACTAATTTTAGGGGAATGTCCTGGGCCCAAGTAGGTCACAGCAGCTCAGGCTCATTAAACCCCAGCACAATCTGTACAAAATAATGGCATTTCGCTCTGAAAATCAGCCAGTAAATCTCTCTTCACCTGCCCATGGTGGGCCTGTGCACGTACTCCATCACTGCTTTCAGATACAATCCCTGAACACATCATTTTGGGGATGACACCGTCCAAGAACACGGAGAAGGGAGCAGGAAGGTGAGATTCGGAGAGGCAGAGCAGTTGTGATAAGTTTGGGAATGATGTGACAGCTTTGGGAACGTGACCTTAGGAGTTCCTCAGCTTTTCACGACCACCCACGTGTGATTTATCCCCTGATGCATCACCAGCGCTGAAGGGACCAATTTTGGCCACTTCTCCCCAGTCCTGCCCACCCACTGCTGCAAATGTTGTGCTCCAGGCCCTCGTGTTTATCCTTGTTGAGCCACCTTTTTGTGGTTTTCTGGGATTGTTTGGGCTTGTGCTGTCCCAGGACGGGCAAACACGGGGAGGCTCCAGCCTGGAGCCGTGTCCTGGTCATTCTGACTGGGATAAACTGGGTGACTCAAAGGCAGCCCATGGAACATGTGAATCTGGGAATCCTAAAAGAGGCAGCAGGAGTCACTCAGCTCCTTTTCCTCCACTCCTGAGCTGTCCTTGTGGGAAGAGCACAATGGGAATTGCCTGGAAACAAAGGGGGTGCCAGCGAAAGAGCCCCAGATTTCCAGCAGCGCTCCGGCGATGCCTGGCAGCCTTCCCCGGGTGTTCTCCAAGGTTTTCTGCACAGGAATGACACTTGGAAGCACGGGTGCCAGCCTGGCTGACAAGGGGAGGGCGGGGTAATCACATGTTCCTGATTTCTTTGCCACATTTAGTTCCATCCTCTCCAGACTTGCAGGGCTCTCGGGTGGAGCCAAAACTGGAGCTGCTGCAGGGAATACAAATCCCCCCCTCGCCTCCAGCCTGGTGTGTAAAAGCTGAGGAAAGGCAGAGCTCACAGAGTGGAGGTGGCTTTTTTCCCCCTTTATTTCACGTCTAAATCACCGCCCTATTGGTCACTAATTAGAGTGAGTGAGGTCCAGATGGCCAGAGCCTTTAATGAGGCCAATTAAGGATCCAAATGTTTTCATACCGTGCCCGTTTTCCTAGAAAGACTGAGCAGCACTGGAGGTCCCACCTCCTGCTCCAGACCCAGGCCAGCAACTTGATCCTGGAGGACTTGATAAACAAAAGGTCAAACGTGATAAGGAAGAACCCAGCATGGGTTTTTAGGCTCGTGTCCTGCCTCAGCCTCCAAGATTTCTGCCAAAGTTCACCCCTGAACCTTAAACCCCTTTATTGGGAGGGGTGTCCAGCTTCACAGTCTCCATTTTACGGGGTTTTTTGCTGCTCTCCTGAGTCATGGTCATGAGGAGAGGAGCTGTAACACCATGAACCAGAATTTCCTATTTCTAACCTGGGCACGGAGCAGCTCACGAGGTTCCCACCCTTGTTTTGCAGGTTTGCAGGAGGGTGTCCAAGCAACTGCTCTGGAGTGTTTGTTTGAGCTCCAGGAGCTTGCTGAGGCTCTGCTGTCCCAAGGGCCATTTCTGTCTGGCCACCTGAGGTTTGCAGGATGTCCACTCCTGCCTTACAACACCACCTGAGGACCTCTTGAGCTCTTTGCCTGTTGTTTCGAACAGAACTCCCATGAAAACCCTGGGATTTTACAGATGGGGAATGCAGGGGGACAAGAACTGTTTCTATTGCACAGAAGGCAGGAAATCAAGGAGAAGATCCCCAACTTCCAAACTCAGGCTGGAATTCAGCTGCCAAATTTTAATCCCCTGCTACTGTACTTCATGAGGGAAGCAAACAGAATCCAGTTCTTTTAAGGGTCAGGTATCTGCAGCTTCACTCTGATTCTGAAATGCTCTTGTGCAAAAAAAACCTCATTAAAGTGCTTCCAGTGGGGATGTTCGGATGAAAAACTCCCAGACTTGCAGCCACTTCTGCTTCCAAGTGATTTGAGGGATGCAAAATTTGTCTCAGTCCTGGACTGGCCTGCAGGCACAGAATTTAAACGTTGTTCTGTTTTATAAATGAAAACCCCAATTTTTTAAATCCTTCTATCCAAACCCATGTTATTTAAAAAAAAAAAAAACAAAGCAACAGATTTTTTTGATTTTAACAATCCCAAAGGCTGGATAAAGAGTCCATTTTAACATTTCCAGTGTTAGAGTAACTCCACCTGATCCTCGGCTGGGTTTCAGGGTGGCTGAGGTGTTCCAGGGCTCCTCAGGTGAGCGAGGTCTCTCCCCTGGGAAGGGCAGCTCAGGAATTTCGTGCATTCCGGAATGTCCAGGGGCTGCTTGGAAAGGAGCAGGTCTGAGTGCGCTGGGCTGGATCCACCACAGGCTCTGTGAGGTTTGTGGTGTGTCTGAGAGGAACAATGGCAGCCCCAGTCCGCGGGAGATTTCCTGGATCTGGAAGGTTTCTATGGATTATGTACATTCCATGGAATACCCCGCGAGCTGCGGGAGAGCTGGAGGGCGCCGGGATCCTGGGATGGGTGGAAAATCACGTCAGAGCTGACAGAATTCCTGCCGACGTGGTGGAAAACTGACCCTTCCCAAGTGTCCCAGGAGGTTGGGTCCCAGTCCTGCTGAGGGCCAGGCAGTGACCACAGTGCAGAAAACAACAATTCTTGTGATAGGAGATCCTGGGTGTTTGGGTTTTTCCCTCAAAAACCACAGGAACACCAGGCTTTAGGAAAATTGGTGCTCTAAAACGTTCACCTGGGCTGCTGAAGTTCCCGAGGTGTTCCAGAAGTGATTTAGGCCCTGCTGGAAGCATCGCTGCAGTTTTCAACACGTGAGGGGCAGGGAATATCTGAAAAAACAGAAATAAATAAATCTGGAGGGAAACCCCTGGGCTGAGCAGGGGACACCAAATTCTCTACCTGATGCTGAGGGGCACTTGCTTTGCTTCGGGGCAGAAAAATGGGAATGAAGTGATGAATTTCTTGGTCGAGCTGATCATTTCATGGAAAACCTGCCCCTGGCAAGGGGGCAAAGGGAATATCTGAGAGCAAATGCCTGCCTGGGATGTATTCCTGGGGAAATGGGGATTTACAGGGGAGTCAGAGAGCAAAAACCCACAGTGCCCACGGGCCCTGAGGATGAGGGAGCAGGCAGAGCCTTGCAGGAAGCACGAGGCCATCCCAGGGCAGAAAAGTCTCCCGGGAATCTCTGACGTATTTTGGGGCTAAGCTGAGGCAAACAGGAAAAGGATTTAAAAGAGGGCAGGGGAGAGACAGCCTAAAAACCCTCGAGGCTGAGCTCCCTTTGGAGTTATTTGTGGCGCTGGGTAGGGCTTCACTCGTGGTTTCTATTCTTCCCCTCATCCTTAAAAAATGTGACCAATTCCAGAAGGTTTCTGCTCGATCCAGCCCAGCAAAACCAGCTGACCCTCCCCATTCCCACACCCAGCTCCAAACTGGGCTCTCCATGCTGGACATCCAGAGTGCCTCAGGGTTGCCCAGTTCTCCATTTCTTCCATTCTTCCCTGATTTATTTGGTTATTTACTCCTTGATTGATTGATTGATTGATTGATTGATTGATTGATTATTCCACCTGCAGCTCCATGCACGCTCGGAGAGCTCCTCAGCCAGGCCGATTTTTGGGATGTTTTCCCTCAGGGTTTGATCCTCTGTCCCAGCTGAGGCTGAGGCAGGGAGCAGAGCAGCTCCTGGGGTGGAGTTCTCCCAGCAAGGACACATTTTTGGGAACAATTCAGCTCCCTCACCCACTGCAGGCGCCTTCTTCTCCTTGAAAAGGAGCAAAAATCACCTTGTGGGCACTGAAAACGCCAGCCAGCATCAGGATGTCTAAACATTTTATTTCTGCAAAACTAAACACGAGAGCTCCCTGTGACTGACTGGAAATATTAAATGATTAAATGATTAAAACTTTTTTTAAAAAAAATTATTANGGAGAGGAGCTGGGAGTTGCAGGCAAGGGAATAAATAGAAATAAAAATATAAATATATATTATAAATTAATAAATGCATAACATTACTAATTTATTGATTTGTTGATTTGTTGATTTGTTGATTTATTGATTTATTGATTTATTGATTTATTGATTTATTGATTTATTGATTAACTGATTTATATTATTATTTTTATTACCTTAAATCCAGACTTTACAAAAGGACAGATTCTGAGAGGATCCAAACAAAGCCATTTGGAGCAGGAGCGAGGGGGCACTGAAATGGTTGGGAGAGTCCATGTTAATTACTCCCAAATGAAATTACTTCAGTTTGAGATGTGAATTGAGAATCTAATGGTTCCCCTCAGTCTCTGAGAGTTTTGAAATGCCACGGAGGAGACAAAGAACTCTCCACAGTGAGCGGAAACACAGAACCTGGTATCTTTTAGAGATAAGATCCTGGGAGAAGCTTTCCCAGCCAAAACGTGGGATATCAGCAGGGCAGATCCTTCAGAGGGCGGCGGAGAATCCCTCGGTGCGGAGGTGTGGGGTTGTGTGGGATTTTTTGGATTGTGTGGATTTGGGGGATTGTGTGGGATTGTGTGGATTGGGTGGAATTGTGTGGATTTTTTGGATTGTGTGGGATTCTGTGGGGTTGTGTGGATTGTGTGGGATTGTGTGGATTGTGTGGGGTTGTGTGGGATTGTGTGGATTTTGGGGATTGTGTGGGGCTGTGAGGGATTGTGTGGGATTGGGTGGAATTGTGTGGATTGTGTGGATTTGGGGGATTGTGTGGGATTGTGTGGGATTGTTTGGATTTTGTGGGATTGTGTGGATTGTGTGGATTTGGGGGATTGTGTGGGATTGTGTGAATTTTGGGGATTGTGTGGAATTGTGTGGGATTTGGGGGAGTGTGTGGGGTTGTGTGGATTTTGGGGATTGTGTGGGTTGTGTGGATTGTGTGGATTGTGTGGTTTGTGTGGATTTTGGGCCCAGGCAGCCAAAGCCCAGCAGCTTTCACACTCCATGGCTAAAATCCATCCTGGTCCCACCAGAATGGGCTAAAATCCGCTGATTTCCAGGAGCTGCCGATCTCCATCGGGAATTTTCCACACCTCCAGCAGATCAAGCCTTTTCTCCACCAAGCAAATCATTCCTCCTCATCCACAGGATCCCTGCAGGCCAGGAGCTCCAAATCCTCTTGGCACAGGCTCAGCCCAGCACGATTTTAACCCAAATTTGCCACCCAAATCCCTGGGGCAGCCTCGGGAGCTGCGGCCCCAGCAGAGCCCTGGTTCCATGGCAGCTCTGCTGGATTTCCAGAGCTGCTCCCATCCAACCCCATCCCCTGCGCAATGGAATCCGTGAGAATTCCCAACAAATGTCACCGAGGTTTGTTTGTTTTTTTATAGGGGGAAAACTCCAGGCTGAGTTTTCGACAATAAAAGCTGTTTCAGTGCCTTTCCCCCGTTGCCAAATTGGTGCTGAGCGTGCTGTGCTTTGCTCCTCTGTTTTGCTTTTATGTGCCTGAGTTTCCTAAAAAATCAAGGGGAAGGAACAGGGAGGGAACATGGAGCTGCTTCCAAAAAAAAAGTGATGAATCCTAACGATAAATAGAAGGGAAGGATTTGTTCTCTGGGGTGCCACAGGAGAGCAAGATGTTCCTACAAATTTATCACAGAAGAGAAGGAAAAAGAACTTTCTATCAGCTTCCATCAAATTTATTTAAAGAGGAACTGGTGGATAAATAAATAGTTCATTAGGCTGCCCTGAAGTGTTATTTAGAACTGATTTAAGGAACGTTCAGAGCAAAATCTGAGCTCAGAACTGATCCCACTAAGCCTTCCCAGCACTCCTTGGCTTCTTTTCCACCAAACAACCAGGGATGGTCTTTGACAGAAACACTGGGGTTTGAGAAAATTAAAATATCCCAACAGAATGCCTGTTTTTCTGGAGAAAATGGGATTTTTCTTAAATAAAAGATATATCCTGGAAAACATTAAAGGTTTCTTGTCTTTACTGAGAGCTAAAATATTTCATTAAATGCCTTAAAAGAGTCTGTTCAGAAGGAAAATCTACATGGGCTTTGGAAAAGGGTTTCAATTGTCTCCTTGTTGGTCTGTGGGTGACTGGGATGGAAAACTGGGGCTCCTGGGAAGGGACATCCCAAGAGAAGGCGATGGGAAAATTGGGCTTTAATCCATCCAAACTTCACCTCCAACAACCCAACCTTCACCTTTTCCAAGAAGTTAAAATCCAACCCGCTTTAACCCAGCCAGTTCAACGAAGTTCTCTTCACTTCCCCTTCCCTGACCCCCACCAACCCCTGGGATGTTGGAGCCTGGGGAACATCTGCTAGGAGGGAATGGCCCGGAGCTGGCCCGGGGATCCGGGCTGGAGGATTGATGGCCAGAGGAACATTCCGGGTGGAAACCGACCTCGCACGGGCCCTCGGAGCTCTGGCAGCGCCGCCAGCACATCCAGGCAGGGCTGGAAAAAACGCCCTCATTCCCTCGGTCCTCGAGGCTGGTTTTGATCTTGCCTGGAGTTTCTCTGTCACAGAAATCATCCCCTGCTCGTTCTTGTAAATGATCCCCCGCACGTTCTGCAGCTTTGATGCTTTCTCAGTCCTGTGCTCCTTGTGAACGGGTTATTTTAGGGGATCCCTGCGTTTTCCTAATGAATTTGGGATTTTTCCTTGCCTGGCCTAAATCATCTCCTGGTTATCCACGAGCAGTGACTTCCAGAGGAGTTGGGTTCCCCCCGGATGAAAAGCTCTGTATAAACACAAGGTTATCCCCATTTAACACTCTCTTTTTTAATTCCATGTTTATGGGCTCTGGCAGGGGCTCCCCACAGTTATTTTTTGTTAAAATCAGGGTGCTGACAGTCTGTGGACGAGGATTGTTTTGGGTATCTGTGCACAATTCCAGCGCCGGCTGAAATTTTTGGAGGAATCCCAGGATTTAGTCATTATCACTTTAACCACGATCCACAGAGGAGGGGGCACGGGGGGACACATCCAAGGAAAATAGATAAAATCTTATTCCCTGTGTTTCAACAGGGCTGCTTTGTGTTTATAGGATGGGATTCCCGCCGTGAAAGAGAAAGAAAGTTATGGGGTTTTTCCCAAAAAGAGGAGGAATTGGCTTTCTACAGCAGTTTTCTTATGGATTCTCCAGAGGGAAAACTGTGGGGAGAGGGAGCCTGGAGCAGAGCAGGAGGGTTGGGACGATGCCCTGTAACTCCCTGGCCACACATTCTCAAAGGGCCTGAAACATTCTGCTCAAAGAAAGGAAAATTTGACATCAAAATCCCTCTGGAATTCCCATTTGGAGCGCTGGGATTGGGGCTCGGGGCCAGCTCATCTCCCCTCTCCCAACTGGACAATTTCCCCACGTCCTGTGCAGCTCCAGCAGGACCCACTTCCCCTCTGTTGCCCTGGTTTTTGCTAAGCCTTCTGTTTTTAACCTTGGAGTCAGATTCTTTCTCACAGTTTCATGTAAATAATGGCCAATGTTTACTTAACGGTATTTTCTGTTTTTCATTCCTTTTGTGATAAGAGAACTTTGATGAGCATCTTTCTTCTCCAGTGGGATTGAGAAGGAAGTGACATGCTCTCCAATCCCTTGTGGAGTTGGGAATTGTAGAAGAATGTGAGATATGTCAATAATAAAGACTATTCCCTCCTTTCTGCTGAACCTGGCAGGTGTGAGAGCCTCTTTATTGTGTCTTCCCAGACACACCCCTCCCCATGGCTCAGCCACCACCCCGAGTGTGGCAGCCCAGANCTGTGGATCTCGGTGGAGCAGCTCATGCTGTGCCTGCTCCAGACACTGAGAGATAAGAAACAATAAACAACCTGAACACAACTCCACAGAAGTCTCCAATCTTTCTTGGCTCGGGCGTGGGACTTTTTAAGATCAAGAAACAGCCATAAAACACTCTAGGAACTGTGTGGGGGTAAAACACCCGCAACACCCGAGGCTCTCCCGACCCTGGGATCCCCCTGGGGAAGGCAGAGCCGGAGCCCGGGAGCGATCCCAGGTGATCCAGCTCCCGTGGAACCGGGGAGGCTGCTCTGCTCCCAGCCCCAGCTCCATCCCTGGAATTCCCACCGGGAGCTGTTCCCTGCCCATCATCACCGCCCCACGCACTCATAACTCCCCGCACCAAATCCCACCTCCCCAATTCCCAGCCTGGCCCAAAATGCTGGGAAAAGCATTCGCCAGTCAGCTCAGGAAGGTTTTGAAAATCAAAAAAGAAAGGCTGGAGCAATCAGGGCTTTTCTGCCGCTCTCAATTCCTACGTTTCTGGTTTATTTTTTTGATTTATTTCCATGGGAAGCTGAGGACAGCGATTCTTCCCTGTCTGGCAGAGATACTGAGCTGTATCTGATTCTCTGGTTCATTTACGGATGAAACTCTGATTTATTCACAGATAAATCCTGCAGAAAAATTCCATGTGCTCGCTTGAAACTGTCAAATGTCAGGGGTTTAGACACAAAATGCAAAATATCTAAAATAGTCACCATAGCCATATTAAAAATCTGGATTTTGGCAGTGCCCTAATAGGTAAAAATATCAGTAACTTCAAAAAAAGGGGTGTGGGCTTTACCCTTGATTGGGAAGTCAGTGAATAATCAGCAATATTTGTCCTAGGAATGCTGCATGTGTTAATATTTCAGATGAATATGTCAGTGTTAGAAATCAAATCCTTTGGAACATGCTCTCCTTGTGAAAACGAGTGTAAAATTTGCTTTTTAGGCCTGAAGAAAGGAGAGCAGAGCAAACCTGCTCATCCTCTCACAGCAGCAGTAATTAATAAATTAATATTCTGCCGTGGTACAGCTGTAGGACAGTTCCCACCCCACAGGATTTACCAGGCCACTTAATCCCTGAAATCTCCTGGAAAAGGATCCTGACTGCACAGCTGGGGCCCAGATTTAGCCAGGACCCCAAGTCATGGCACATCCCAGAGCAAAAGGCTCCCTTGCCTGATATTCCCTGACAGCTTTAAATTCAAATTTAATTTGGTGGAGTCATGGATCTGATAATTTGGTGCCAAAAGCCCTGGTGGCTTGGGGCTGGATGAGATTTGGTGAGATTTGAAGCAATGCCCACCTTTGATTCCCAGGATTGCTTCCACACCCGGGCTGGCTGCTCTCCCTGAGCAGGAAGATTGTGCTGCTAAAAGCACAATAAAGGACACTCTCACACCTGCTAGATTCAGCAGAAAGGAGGAAAAGAGAGATTTTATTTACATTTATCAGACTTTATAGGGTTCTCAATTCCACCAGGGGATGGAGGACATGTCACTTCCTCCTCAATCCCACTGGAGAAAAAGGATGCTCATCAAACTTTCTCTTATCACAAAAGGAATGAAAAACAGAAAAGATGGTTAGATAAACACTGGCCATTATTTACATGAAACTGTGTGAAAATTCCCTGACTCCAAGGTTATAACAGAAAGCTTAGCAAAAAACAGGACAACAGAGGATGATCCTGTAGATCCCACTGCATTTCAGCACAGGTTGTCTCTCCTCTCCCCGGGTTCCATTTCTGTGATTGGTTAATTCATTAAATATTCCATTAAACTGCACAAAGCTCAGCCTTCCCAGTGCAGACTAAGATTAAAGCCGTGCTTAGTAAAGCAGGGCTGGGAGCTGTGGCACACCTGGAAGGTGAAATCTGTGCCCTGCAGCAGCAGAGCTGGAACCCAGATCCTCCTCCAGCCAAAACAAAAGCTGGAGACGGAGATTGGCATCTCCCTCCTGGCCCTGGATTTTTGGAGGGCTCCCGAAATGCGGCTCCTCAATCAGTTTCCAATAAAAGGCAGAGACGCAGATCCATAAAAACTTTCTGCATCTCATAAAACGTTACATGCAGTTGCTAAATTAGAAATTCAGATCTTCCATGTACTTGGCTGGCTGGAAAGGGAGACTCCAAATTGCTTGTTAGAAACCACAACGTGCCGGGCTGCTTTGGGTTTCTCTTCCCCCCCAAGCCCCCTCTTCCCACTCTTGATATCTTTTCTCTTTTTCAGACCAGTCTTTCAACCACAGATTCAGAGGCAGATTTGGGTTTCAGTCTCAGGTCTCCTGCCCGTTCTCTTACTCACATAAAACGCTGCAATTAATTTATTGCAGCCTGGCCACAGTTGTTTTATTCATCACCACCGCGGAGCTCCCGTGAATGACGCCCAGGAGAGGCAATATCATCTCAACAAAACCGTCCTGATGAAAGAAAGCTGAGGATTCGGGGAGAAACAGGCAGCTTAGGCACCTCCAGTGTGTTTCTGAGATGATCTCTCCCCCAGTAAAATGTTATTTCATGTGATAACGAGGATACAGCCTGTGCAGGGGAGAAGCTGCGCAGTGAACACGTGTGGGAAATGTCAGAGAGGGAAAACACTGCTGGGAATGGAGCTCTGGCAGATTCAGGGATTCATCCACTTAAACCTCACACAAGGGTTTGGGATGAAAACACTGCCTCGAAAGGAGGGGCACATCCAGCTGGGAAATGGTCCCAGCTCTTTCCTGGGGGCTAAAATCCCAGGGAGGATGTGAAAGAGGGAAAGGACCCTGGTCAAGGAGCTCTGGGACAGCCACAGGGGCCCTGATCCCCTCCTGGGACGAGGATTGTCCATCCACAGGAAAAGGTGGATCTGGGTTCTCCAAGGCTGATTTTGCAATGTAATTTTGATTAACTAAGGGGATTTGATGGGTACTGGCTACTCGTGGTGTTATTTAAGGATTTACAGGGAAAAAAGATGGATCAGCCTTACAAAGCAGAGCTCTGGGCAAGCTGAGTGAGGGGAGTCGGCCTTTTCCAGGAGCCTGAGCTGTGTTTTGTTTCAGAACCATGTACACATGTAATTAGGGTTTATGGGCTGCAGGTATTCACCTAATTTGACTTTTGCCATCTAAACTGGTCTGTGTGAGGCTAAATCACGGCCTAGCCCTGGCCTCACTCAGTGATTTCTTACTGCCAAGCTCAAGTGCTGAAATGGGCTCTCATATTTTTATTCTCCTCTTTTTTTCAGTCAATACCTGAATCCCTCCGAAGTTCCAGCAGCCCGGGCCACTGACAAAACCCTCTGTGCTCCCAGCCCATGGGTTCTTCTGCCAGCTCTCCTTCATGGCCGTGCAGAACACAACAGGGGTTTGGAACATTGCAAAAGGACTCCCCAAAACTGAGACTCACCCAGCTGGGCCACCGAGCTGGGCCGTGTCCCCATGACACAGAGCCATGAGGTTCCCAGACTGCTGCTCACAAAACCCAGCTCGGTGCCCCTGCCCAGCTGTGCCTCCTGCGCCAGCAGATGTTGAAATCGGGCCCTGCTGGCGCTGCCTTTATTTACCACAGTGGCACTGACTTCATGCACCACGGCCCTTTCCACTGGGGCTGCCTCAGCCAAGGTCAGCATTGCGTAAAGCAGGAGCCCACAAATAGCAATTTCTTGCTATTTCGGAGGAGAATTACCAGTTCTGTTTGCATCAAGGAATCCCTGCTACACTCGGGACGTGGCAGAGCTGACTTAGTCAGAGTTTCTTGGATTAGGCAGCAATAAAAAAAAAAAAGGAGAGAGAGAGAGAGAACGATGAGTCAGTGCTGAGTGAAAATGTGCTCTGAAGCTTCTCATGGAAATAAAACCTCCTGAAAAATCGTCTGCTGGGCTCCTACCCCCACTTGGGCTATGTGTTGGTGTAGACATGGGAATAAACACGTACATGTAAAGGTTCAAGCAGGAATGAAGCCAGAAATGTTTGTGTATAAACGGCACCAAATTCTGGGTGGAGGTGAGGGCAGAGCCCAGGAATAAAACCGCAGCCTGCTGAAGGAACTGCGCAGCAAAGCAGCACGTGCCCTTGTGCCTACTTTGCACCAGAATAATTGCTTTGGGAAAATCACTTCTCGGGAAGAAATGATCCTTGGATCCAGATTTCAAAGCTGTTTCGAGGCCCAGCTCTTGGTGGAATCACAGGGCAGATGTTCTGCTCATCTTCTCTCCCGTGCCCAGGGCAATGTGGGGACTCGGAGACATTTCCCAGGTGGGAACTCCTGACCCCAAAGCATCCCAAGGATTCTTTTCTTCATGGTTTACTCAGAAAAGCATCTTCCCTGGAAAACGCCCTGGATCCACAGCACAAGGGAGCAGCGTGGCCAGGCAGCAAGGTGCCAGAATCATGGAATCGGAATCCTGGAAAAGTTTGGGTATAGAATCATGGAACTGGAATGGTTTGGGTTGGAAGGGACCTCAAAATTCATCCAGTGCCACCCCCTGCCATGGGCAGGGACACCTTCCATTGTCCCAGGGTGTTCCAAGCCCTGTCCACCCTGACCTTGGGCATTTCCAGGGATCCAGGGGCAGCCACAGCTGCTCTGGGCACCCTGGGCCAGGGCCTCCCCACCCTCATTAAACCACATTAATCCTTTAACTAATTATCATCTGTGCGTTGCATCTGTAACAGGAAATAAACATTGCTGTTCTTTTTCTGAGGGAGCTGATTCAATAACTAATTCCAGATGAGGAGGTTGGCTGGTATTTACTTGTTCTGGTTGTTCTCACAAGGTACGAGATGAGCGGGCAAAGAGCACAAAAATGATCCCAGAAACAGGGATCCAGAAACAGGAACAGTCCAGAAACTGAAATGATCCAGAAACTGAAATGATCCAGAAACGGGGATCTAAAAACAGGGATCCAGAAACAGAAACGATCCAGAAACAGGAACAGTCCAGAAATAGAAACGATCCAGAAACCGAAATGATCCCAGAAACTGACATGATCCAGAAAGAGGGATCCAGAAACAGGAAAAATCCAGAAACAGGAAAAATCCAGAAACAGGAATGGTCCAGAAACTGAAATGATCCAGAAACAGGGATCCAGAAACAGGGACAATCTAGAAACTGAAATGATCCAGAAACAGGAACGATCCAGAAACAGGAATGATCCAGAAACAGGGATCCAGAAACAAGGATGATCCTGAAACAGGAACAATCCAGAAACAGAATCCTCCCTGTGATTTGATTCCTCCTGCTTTGCCATGTCCAGTGAAGGTTTTACAAGATGCTGCCAGGCCTGGTCTCTCTGCACCCCCAGAGCCCCCTCCTGCACGGTCCCCTCATGCCAAAGAGACACCCCCAGCTAAAACACAGCTGCAAACCCCACAGACACTCTGCAGGTCCCAGGGATCACCTTCACCTGGAGCTCCTGCAGCGTGGAGATCCTGAATGCCCGACCCTGGTGGTGGAATGTCATTAATCAGAGGATAATGGACAGGAAGGTGGGTGGCTGCTGATAGTTTTGGCTCATTTAAGACAGTTTTGGGAGGCCGCCAGGTTGTGCGGAGAATTTTTGAAATGTTTTAAACAATAAAGTCTTTACAATGTTATAAAATACCGGGGTGGCTCGAGTGGGTTTCAAACTGGCTGCGGGCCAGTGAAACCTCAGGATTGCAGTCAGGTCTGAGCTGGACTCCAGCGTGTGTCTGGGCTGGCTGAGGTCACTGGCACCCCTGGAACCCTCCCTGGTGTTTGGGCACCCCCATAAAGGGGACGATGTCGGTGGCACTGGAGCTCCTGCACAACCCCAAAGCTCCACCTTGGCTCTTCATGGCTTTGCTGCTGCTGATTTGTGTTTGATGGAGAAGCCCTTTCCTTCAAGCCCCGTGTAATTCTGAAAGAAAATATTCCACTGATGACGGGTAGGGATGAAGCTTCCATCACATTCCAGGCTGGACTCCACAACATCTTGTCACAAAGGGAGATACAGGACATGAGGGACAGACAGATGCCTCCAGGGAAGGGAAGAGCAGCACCATGGAATCATTGAGTGGTTTGGGGTGGAGGGGACTTTTAGAGGTCCTCTTGTCCAACCCCACATGCCCCACGGAGCCTTAAGGTGGAGAAGATCTGATAGGGTTCAGTGGGAACGCTGGGATTCAGTCAAAGGTTGGACTTGATGATCTTGGAAGTCTTTTCCAACCTTAATTATCCCAATAATTTTCCAAGAACGAGGCCCTGGCTTTGGCTCCTTGCTCTGTTTGCTCCCCAGCTGGGCCAGGAGCCCCTCCTGTGCCATGTCCTTCCCACAGCCGTGTCCCCTCCCATCCATATTCCAGCCCCTTCCCAACCACGGCCCCAGCTCCCAACCCCCAGTGTAAAAAGCTGCTCCACATTTAGGATCAGCGAGGCCAAACCAGGATCAGAGGGTTGGTAAATAATTATTGGGTTTGTTTCTGTTGGGCACCCCTTGATTGCACAAAGCAGTGAATTAATTGTATTCATATGAGAAACTGACCTAAATCACAGGCCAGGCTCCTTATCCTTATCCACAGGAGGTTGTCACACTTCCATGAAAATTAGGGAAAATTCTGTGCTCTCTTGAGAGCTCTAACACTGAGGTATTTGAGCTTTTTTAAAGTTTCCCATTCTGGTAAAAGTGATATTATTTAATATTATTAATTTAATATTGTTTTGTTTGAATTTGATTTTGGTACAATATCACCCTGATTTTTTATTATTATTATTTTTATTGCAGAAAATCATTCCGTTCCTGAACAAGACACAGTTCAGATGGTTTTATTTATAGGAAAGTAAAACCTAAACCTGAAGTTATCGTTCCCTCCCTTCTGTGTTTCCAAAAATATGATTTGTCCCAGTAGAAAAAATGGGAGAAGGAACTTGTCATAACATCGGGCATCAAAAGGGGCCCTGATAATCCCTGACACTGGAAACCTCATTTGCAAACAAAGCACCCTAAATGGAAACAGAATAATTATGAATTAACCAATTTCGTTGCTTTTGCTTTAAAAACCCTCTCATGGTGGGAGGTTCTTGGCGTGTTTTGATGTTCTGTAAATCTAAAGCAAAATAACAAAGGATGGAGGGAAACCTCTCGTTCTGGGGGACTCTACAGAAGTGAAACTCTGCCTCTGGAGAAGGATTTTCACTTTCCTTCAAGAAAGAACCAACCTCCTGAACAAACCCATCTTCTGAGAGACACCAATCTCTGCTCCCTGTGACAGGGACAGGACCCAGGGGAGGCTGGAGCTGGGCCAGGGAGGTTGAGGTTGGATTTTAGGGAAAGGTTCTTCCCCCTGAGGTTGCTGGGCACTGCCCAGGCTCCCCAGGGAATGGGCACGGCCCCGAGGCTGCCAGAGCTCCAGGAGAGTTTGGACAGAGCTCCCAGGGATGCCCAGGGTGGGATTGTTGGGGTGTTGAACTCGATCCTGGTGGGTCCCTTCCAGCTCGGGATATTCTGTGTGCCCTGCCAAGGTCTCTCTGGTGTGGCTGAGCCGCGGGTTCCTCACGGCTCCGGCTCACGGCGTTTGTCAGGGACACGCTTCCCCTCTCAGCAGATTTGGATTGATCCCTGGAATAAAACCCGCTGTAACCAAAGACACTCCGAGCGCTCCGCTCACAACGGGCACGACTAACAAGCCCCCACGAAATAAAATAAACAGATATAAAAGCAAATTGGGCAAGACGTTCTCCATGCTACCGTCCAACTCCTCGCTCGGCGTCACATGAGCGCGTCTGTAACGGGAGGGTTCACTCTTCCTACAGGGTTCTCCATGTCCCTGGCACTGCTTTGTACAGCCTGGGTGTGTCTGGGAAAACACAATAAAGACGCTCTCACACCTGCCAGGTTCAGCAGAAAGGAGGGGAAAGACCCCGTTATTTACAGATGTCACATTCTTATAGAATTCTCAACTCCACAAGGGATTGGAGGACATGTCACTTCCTCCTCAATCCCACTGGAGAAGAAAGATGCTCATCAAAGTTCTCTTATCACAAAAGGAATGAAAAACAGAAAATACCGTTAAGTAAACACTGGCTATTATTTACATGAAACTGTGTGAAAAAATTCTGACTCCAAGGTTAAAAACAGAAGGCTTTAGCAAAACCCAGGGCAACACCTGAGGACTCCTTTCCCTGCACACGTGTGTCCCGACACAACGCAGGGCACACTGAGGCAGGCACAGGGATCGTCCTGCTCCGAGCACTTCGGTGTTGAACGTTTTGTAGGGATCAACAGCTTGGAGCATTTCCTCTTCCCAGCTCCTCCTCGTGGCATTTCACAGGATGAATCCCAGCATGGTTTGGGTTGGAAGGACCTCAAAACCCATCCAGTGCCACCCCTGCCATGGGCAGGGACACCTCCCACTGTCCCAGGCTGCTCCAAGCCCCATCCAGCCTGGCCTGGGACACTTCCAGGGATGGGCATTCCCTGGGGATTCTCTGAGCAGGCTGTGCCAGCACCTCCCCACCCTCTGAGTAAAGGACTTCTTCCTAAAATCTAACCTAACCCTGCCCTCTGCCAGTTTAAAACCTCGCTTTTACCATTAGTTTTCACTTAAAACCAGTTTACCCCAGGAGCAAAGCCTCGTTATTTTAGGCCTTTCTCTCACAAACGTGATCATTAAAGCCAAGAGGTGAAAACCTTTGGAGGTCAGAAGAAGCAGGGGGTAGGTGGAAAAGAGGGAGGGTCCCTAAGTGTGTGTGTGGTGAGTAACTCAGTGCAGCCCCACTCCTGTGCCCCCCAAGTGGCTCAAACAACAGAAATTCACCTTAAACCTGCATTTCCAGCCAGGTTTAAACCTGCCAGGGCAGTTCTGATGCACCTCCAGAGCATCTCAGCCCTCAGAGCCTCCAGCTCACCCCCTCAGCCCTGCCCCGGCCCCTGCATGGCTCTCAAGGTATAAAGTCTTTTTGTTAATAAAAATTATCCCGTGATTATAGAGCAGCTTAAAGAGCAGTAACGTTAGAAGCCTTTTGAAAATTCCCATAATACTAAAATAAAATATATGGTATTTGGAATTCCCAGAAATGTAATCTGTTCTTGGAAGCCAGCTCCTGGTGTATAATCACACGCTCCTCCCTCTGATTCACCTTCGTGTCGTGAGTGGCTTTTAATGGCAGAACAGGGGAATATATTGTGGTTTCACACATCCACAGATTTTATGGTCACTTATTCCTAACTAGGAGATAGAGAGACAAGGCAGAGAAGAATTCTTTCTCTCTTTCAAGATCCTCACCTCCGAGGACGGAAGGTATTGTGATGTCATAGCTTGGGACCAGTTTTATATCAGGGAGGAGAAAGATAAAACAAATAACCCCCGAGGGCTGGGTGATGGGAAATGGTTAAAGGAGAATTCATTTCAGCCCTAATACCTGTGATTTGGGGTAACTGAGCACTGGGTTTCTTTCCTCACCACAATAATTTATCAAATTACTGCTCTTTCACTTCTCCAAGGGCCCTGAAGGATGTTGCCTCATTTTAACACGAGTAAGTGGATAATGAATATTATCAGAGCAAACCAGCCTCTTGCACACTCAGAATGTGCAGGGTTTTCTTCCTCCTTGCTGATGTGGGAGAGGCAGGGACTCCAACCCATGATCTGCCTCCTCTCCAGCCTCAAGGGCTGCTCTTCTGCCCGGAGTTCCTGCACATGTAACACCTGGCTGTGACAAATCCCACCTCCCGGGCATGAGAAATGCAGAGAGAACGTGAGAAATCCGTGCTCAGGGACAAGCAGCACAGGGCAGATAATCAGTGAGCGGACAAGAAACCTGGGTTTTTAAACCCTGACCCCCCTGATTCCCACTCCCACACGAGCTGGGGGATGTTGCCTTGGCCTGGTGTGTGAAGGAGGTGCCCACACCTGGACATTGCTTCTTGTGAGTTTTAATTTCCATCCTGCCTGCTGTTCGTTAGAAGCAATAATTAAGCTTATGGTTCTCTATGGCTGGGATTAAGTGGAATTTTAAAAAGTGGAATTAAGCTCAGTGGCCAGTGTTAGGTGTGTATTTAATGCTTTACGTGTGCAGGCTCATTGACTAAACCTCAGCCTGACTCCGTGTCTCATTTTACCCATCCAAATCCTAAAAGATTGGTCTAAATATATTTTTTGAGTCAATTAAGTCTCTTCTTTCCATGCCCTCCCTGACATTACTACATTACAGGAATTTGCCTTGAAAAAGGCAACAAAAAACGTACTTTTGAAGTAAACACTCCCTAATTTGGCACTGCTTTTGATTGGCATTTCAGATTTTCTTCTTTTTTTTCTCCTTTTTTTCCCTTTTTTTTCCCCCTTTTTACAACCAGGATATTAGTAGCTCCTTTACAAGCTGCAAAAATAAACAAGAAAAAGTAAATGTGAGGCTTTGTTTAGGAAACTTTTCCTTTTTTTTTCTTTTTTTTTTCTTGCTTTAGGTTTCCAAAGGGCCGTCTGGGGTGAATCAAGGCTGATCCTGGTGCAAAACTCTTCTCCAAGAGATAGCCAAGCTTCTGGAACAACTGGTTCGTGTTAGCTGGAGAGAGACACAGAATCTAAACCATGTGCTCCTGGCTCTTGTGGTTTTGGGCTGAACCACAAGCACTCAGGCAAGCTGTCAGTCTCGAGTCACAATTCCAACCAACCTTGCAGAGAACAGGGGGGCTGTGCCCACCAATCGTGTTTTTAACCCTTCTCTGATTAGTGGGGTGGTTTGGTGCTCGGCGTGGGCTGGAATTCCCTGCTCCTCGGCAGGGATGAGCACCCTGATGGCTTGGGGAGGAATTAAAGACAGACTTTGGGTGCAATGGGGTGAAAACACCGATGGGCAGGGTCCTGCAAGGTAGGGCTTGGAGGGGAACCATCCAGTCCAAAACCTGTGTCTGGGAAAACTTAATAAAGATGTTCTCACACCTGCTAGGTTCAGCAGAAAGGAGGGAAAAGAGAGACTTTATTTACATTTGTCACATCTTATAGAATTTTCGACTCCACAAGGGATTGGAGGACATGTCACTTCCTCCTCAAACCCACTGGAGAAAAAAGATGCTCATCAACGTTCTCTTATCACAAAAGGAATGAAAAACAGAAAATACGGTTAAATAAACATTGGCTATTATTTACATGAAACTGTGTGAGAAAGAATTCTGACTCCACGGCTAAAACAGAAGGCTTTAGCAAAAACCAGGGCAACAAAAACCCTTCCAGCAGCCAGGATCACACCAAGCCCAGCCCTCCTGGCAGGTGCCTCTCCCTCTCCACGGGAGGCCCTGCAGAGCAGCTTGAGCAGCTTCTTCCCGAGCAGCTAATTTAGAAAATGCTCCATTTTTCCCACTGAGAAAGTGCTGCTGCAGCAGAAAGTCACCTGTGAGAGGGAGCCCGGGGCGTTCCGCAGGGCAGGAACGCGCTGCTGCCACCTGAGCTGAGGGAACAACCACAGAGCCCTTGGGCTGGGCTCACTGCTCCAGGCCAGAGCACCCAGGTGTGGGGGGTCTGACCTGAACACCCTCTTCACTCCCAGTTTTGTTGGTTGGGATCACACAAAACTGAGCTCGGAGGGTGCTGCAACCTCAATCCTTCCGTTCCCACTGCTTCGTCAAAACAGCCGGAGCACAGGTAACACAGTCTGCACATCCCCGGCATCGGGGACAGCCAAGCCAAGAAATCCAAGAGAAACACCTCAGGGAAGATGCCTGTGTGTTTTGGAGGACGTGAGGTGAGCTATTTGCAGGTTTTTTCCAGCATGGAGGTGACCTACGTGCAAGGCAAGAACTGCTTGTCCAGGAACTGAGGCTGCTGGAGAAAACACACGGGGATAAAGCTGCGTTTTAATTCCAGGAACCACGCTGGGTACAAACCCTGCTGCAGAGGGCTCAGACGCACCTGGTTGCAAGCCCAAAATGGAAATGTGCGAGGGTTGAATATTTTGTGAGGACATGTTCTATAACAGCATTGTCTGGGGGGCTAAAAAAGCCCCCCTGGCTGTAAGGCCTTGGTAAATCAATCTCTCCCACCTCAGCACTCCTGAAACGCTGTAGGAATGTTTGTCTCCTAAAGTGCTGTATCATATTTGGGACTGCTGGAGGAGTGGGGGCTGAGGAAGGGAAGAGGAGGTAAAGGTTGGAAGCTGTGACTTCGGATCTCGTTAGTGGTTGGTGTGTTAAAATGAATCTCTTTCCTCCCTCCTCTTTCCTTCCCTCCCATGCCAGGAGGCAGCATGGTTGGGATCTTCTCAGGGACCCCACAAAAGCTGTAATGAATCACTCTGTACACAAAATCTTCTCGTGTTTTCTTCTTCATCTAGAATGAAAACACAAATTTTTTTATCTGGAGAAACCCCCGGTGTGCATTTTACCCCGTGGAACAGGGCTGGTTTCAGCAGCTGAGGATTTACCCAGGTATTGAATAAAGAAATAACGTCAGTGTAAACCGAGTTATAAGTATTCAAGAAGGGCTGGGTGAAGACCTGAGAATGGCTCCTGTGTTGTAGGAAAGCCAAGGATTAAGGGTGAAAGTGAGCAGATTTGGGTGCACTGGGCAGGTCAGAATGTTTGGGAGAAGCTAAAATCGCTGCTGTGCCAGCCAGGCTGCTGAGGGGACAAAGCTGCCCTTGCTGGAGAGGTCACTGCCATTCGCACTCGTTCCCTGGGAGACACCAGTGGTGCCAAGCTGCAGGAATTGCTGCTCCTTCTCCTGATTTCCTCCAGCACAGCTCCCACAAGGCAGGGAGTGCTTCACCCCACTCAGCACCCCCCGAGCAGATCCTGGGGGTCCCGTGCCCTCCCTGTGCACTTTAGGGATAGAAATGGCACGAGTGGCCTGAGGGATAAGTGGGACCTAACTCCAGCACCTCTGGAGCCAGCTCAAGGAGATGGAAGAGTTTCTGTATCTTGCAGCAGTCAGAAGGGAGGGAAATGGGAACTGGGGTTGTGTGGGACACTGGGAGAACACTGCTCACCCTCTCCCAGCATTTCACAGGCTTCCCTGAGGGATCCCTGGTGATGTCCCACTGCTGAGGGATGTCTGGGCAGGGTTTCCACCCCTTTGGCTTAGCTTGTGTTCTTCTCCACATTTCCACAGCCTCCCTTTCTAATCTGGAGAGCTCTGGTGAATCCAAACCCAACTTCGTGCAAGCCAATACAGTCCTGGATGAACACGGCCGCCTCAGACTGACACAGCTCCAAATGAGGGCCATAACTCCTCAAAATCCAGCCCTTTCCAGCTTTGCATGAAGGTTACATGATCCCCTACTTAATATGCACATGAACTGGGATGCCACAAACTTCCCTGGGGTTTCCTGAGGGCTGAAGTAAAACTTAATTATACCAATTGGTTGGACAGACTGTTAAAACTTTTGTTTCACATACACTTTTTATTCCCTCTCCTCCATCTTTTCCCATTTGCCAAAACCTCCTGAAGAGAAAATAGAGATTATTTTACTTTTTACCTTAAAGGGCTCCTTGTGTGCGTTGGCCTTATTAAATAACTGCTGGAATATCTAATATTCCATGGACAGCGCTGATGAAAATGAAGCATAACATTGGTCAAACGAGCAAGTCTCATGTACGGCATCGTCCCTAATTTGGTCTCCAGCCAATGAAAATTCACTTTCCATGCATCTGTTGGCTCTGGGTGAGTCCTTGCATTGAAAATGGTCTTAGAAAAGAAAGGATTTCTCTCTCTTTTTTTGGTCACTCTCATTTTGAGCATAATCACAGCCCTTCCATTGATGCCTCACTGAGGTTTTGCCAGCCACACTTCAGTTGTCTCCGACTCTTCCTTCTCTCCTTGGTGCTGGTTTTCCTCCCAGCCATGCACAGAGGAGCTGGCACAGGTTGGGGACAGCAGACCTAAGCTCAGCAACAGATATTCTCCCTGATCCCAACAGCCTCTAAGCTCCACCAGCTCAGAAATCCAGGGAAATGCAGTTATTACATCTCCAAGAAGTCTGGGAAGTCTAAGGAGGAAATGTGGAGCTTCAGTGTCTGCAGAGCAGCCATCCAAGAACCCCGTGTGCATCTGGCCTGAGCGCACTGCGCTCACTGATGCATCATTAAGTTCTGCTGTAATGATTTAAAGGGGAAAGGGCCTTTTGCTGGATTTCCACAGAAGGTTAATTTTCCCTTTTCTGGCAGATCTGCGAGGCCCTTAATGGTGGCTGGAAGGAAACGGCGCTACCTTTCTACACAGCCCTTTCTGTACTTACACCACTCCTGTGAGGACCACCAGATTCTTATGTTTTACCCTAAGAAATTAAACACCAGCCATTAATAAGTTACCTACTGACTGCAGCTCAATCCCTTTCCTGTAGGTCTGCCAGTCGTTAACCAGGAGGTTCCATTCCCTGACTTCAGACAGGGATTTCTTCCTGCACGGTAAAACATCGCCTACCTGAGGCACCAGGATCTTGTTCAGCGTCCCGGTCCAGAAACAGCAAACAGAATCTAGCTGTGGCAAGCAGGGGGAAAACTGGAATGCCAAGGGCAGGATGGGAATCCAAACCACGATCTGCTGGAAGTAAGGCCGGTTCCTGGAGAAGCCAAGAATTTCCAGCCTGTTTGTTTGAAAAGATTTCACTTGTCTGAGCACACGGGCTCGAGTCCGGAGAGCTCTGAGCAGCCTCCCTGCAAACCACGTTAAAATTCGTTTGTTAAACTTCATGTTTCAAACTTCACATGTTAAACTGCACGTATTAAATTTTATGCGTTAAACTTCGCACTTTAAACTTCGCATCTCGGACTTCATGTGTTAGACTTCACACAATAAACTTCCCATGTTAAGCTTCATCCCGTAAATTTTACATGTTAAACTTCCCACAGAAAACTCCACATGTTAAACTTCACGTGTTACGCTTCACAGGTTAAACTTCACACATTAAACTCCATCTGTTAAACTGCATGTGTTAAACGTCACACGTTAAATTTCATGTGTTAAACTTCATGTGTTACACCTTGCATGTTAAACTTCACGGGTTAAACTTCACCCATTAAATTTTAGATGTTAAACTTCATGTGTTAAACTTCACAGGTTAAATTTTGCGTGGTAAACTTTACATGTTAAAATTCACACGTTAAACTTTGTGTGTTAGACTTCACAAGTTAAATTTCATATGTTAAACTTTACATGTCAAAATTCACATGTTAAACTTCATATGTTAAACTTCACATGTTAAACTTCACAGGTTAAATTTCATGTGTTAAACTTCACAGGTTAAATTTTGCGTGGTAAACTTTACATGTTAAAATTCACATGTTAAACTTTGTGTGTTAAACTTCACGAGTTAAATTTCATGTGTTAAACTTTACATATTAAACTTTACATGTTCAAATTCACACATTAAACTTCATGTGTTAAACTTCACACGTTAAACTTCATGTGTTAAATTTTGCATATTAAACTTTACATGTTCAAATTCACACACTAAACTTCATGTGTTAAACTTCATGAGTTAAATTTCATGCGTTAAACTTCACAGGTTAAATTTCATGTGTTAAACTTTACATGCTAAAATTCTCGTGTTAAACTTCACGAGTTAAATTTCATGTGTTAAGTTTTACATATTAAACTTTACATGTTCAAATTCACCCTCTAAACTTCATGTGTTAAACTTTACATATTAAACTTCACACGTTAAACTTCATGTGTTAAACTTCAGGTGTTAAACTTCACATGTTAATCTTCACATGTGAAACTTCCCACATTAATTTTCACACGTTAAACTTCCCACGTTAAACTTCCCATGGATCAGGAGTGAGGATATTTTGCCCCCATGTCCAGCGCTGTCAGAACATAACCCTGGATTGCTTTCAGACGTTCAGAAGCAATTCCTGCTGGCTGGGTTTGCCATTCTCGTCAGAGCTGAGGATCCCAAGAAGCCTGGGGAAGCTGGGATGATGATGATAAAGTTACACAAGAGGAGAAGACATCTCCAAACCTTTTTCAACAGCTCTCTGCCTTCAAAAATGTTTTAATTTAAATTGCCTCTGCAGCCAGAACCTTTGTATGTCAGAGCAGGGAACCATCCCTCCTTTTTTCCATTTCTTTCCCTCTTCAGTTTCTAAATGACTCCCCACCAACTCACCCAATTTATGTCACACTGCAGTGGAGAGGAGATTTAAACCAGGTCTAGTTGTGCAGAGCAGGGGTGGAATGAATTACCCATTCACAGGAAAATGACCCATTAAAAGAAAATTGGGCACACAAGTGGGAATAATCCATCCGTACAGATTTGTCAGCATTGCAGATGAATTCATTGGAATACTGAGTGGAGATGGAGAATCACACTCAAATTAACAAACCAGGGTGATGGTGGGGGTTCAGAAAAGTCAGGATTGAGGATCTGAATGAAACATTTGGGGCTGGATTAATCCGGATTATCCTTTCAGATACACAGCTCAAATTTGGTATTTGTTTAAAAAGTTTTAATTAGCCAAAACAGTAGCAATGATAACAATATTTATTTAGTAATTCATAGAATGACTGAAAAAATTATCCCTGAAAAATAAATGCTACAACGTTTCTATTAAAGAGGATATTTCAGGGTAAAACAAATGAATAAAGATGGCAAAGTGTAATTTAATAAATTTTGATCTTGCATGAAATTTATGCACAAAAATTTTTATTTAGAGGAGCAAAGTGTTTCAGAAAGGTTGGAAATAGGAGTGTGACACATTTTACTGCTTTCCCCTGGAAATAAATGAGGGCTTGTTTCATTTAGAAATAATGTATTTTGCTAGCCCTGACTGCTGAAAGGAAAGTCGGCAGTAGGACTGGTACAGAACCAAAAGTTCTCCAAAATTTGGGGAGGTAGAGAAAAACGTTCAGAGCCAGGCCCATAAAAATGTCACTTTTCACATCAAATGAAAGCCCAACTCCTCCCTCACTGTGCTAAAAGTGGTCAGCAGTTCTTACGAGGAGATGGTGATGGGTGACACCAAAATTCAAAGTATGGACTCGTCTGAGCCTTCAGAGGCAAAGAGAAATCAGAATCCACTGAATTTTAAGCTCCCTTTCCTATCGGATTTCCACCAAACCAGGCAGCACAAGCACAATATAAAACTCTCTTTCCAGCTCTACTTAGAATGAATTATTTTCTTTCTTTGTGCAGCCTCCTGTCTCTTGGCTAGGGGTGTATTTTGATTGTAAATTATTTTGGATTGACATCCTCTCTATATCCACACATCCAAATACAAATCTCTCTCTCTCCACTTCTATTTCTCAGGGCCCTGCCAGCAGTCCTTCAGTTCAGATTAAGCTGGTAAATGCAACCTTGTTCTACCAAAAATTAACAGAAATCATTTTCCAACTGAACTGAAGCCTTCTCCAGATTCATCATGGAGACGGCAAAAAGAGAAAATAACAGAAAAGAGCCACAGATTTGTAAATCAGCTTCCCCTGGGATGTGCTGCTGCCCAGAGCAGCTGTGGCTGCCCCATCCCTGGAACGTCCCAGGCCAGGCTGGGCAGGGCTTTGAGCAGCCTGGGACAGTGGAAGGTGTCCCTGCCATGGCATGGGGTGGAATGGGATGGGATTTAAGGTCCCTTCCAACCCAAACCATCCTGGGAGTCCAAGATCTCAGAATTTACCGTGGTGTATTATTCCCCCCCAGACGACCATGGGAGAATTAACCCCTTTAATCTGGGTGAGACACGATGATCCAATCCAAGAACAAGTCTAGGTGGCTGTTAGGAATCAAAACTGAAACTGAGCGTGCAGTGCAAAAAAAAAAATGACATTTATATACTCTACCTAGAGATTATTTTTTCCACTATGGAACTATTTAAGTTTACTTTTTTTTTTTTTTTTTTTTGTTTAACTGCAGCTCTGGGAAGCATTTTGGGCCGTTTTTGTACACCTGCTAGCTCCATTTCATTCGTTTAAACACATTTTATAACTGCAGTTTATATATTTTTCCAAGAAAATAAAAATGCTAAAAATATAACGTGGTGTTTGGGAGAAGGTAGGTGGGGGACTGGAAGGAACGGGAGGGCCCCACGTTGGCACGGGTTCCACTTTATGCCAACTGCAGCACATTCATCATCCCCCTCTGGCTGGGGAGCCCCTGTGCGCTCTCATTCCCACTCACACACACGCTTCCCCTCGGCCCCGGGAGCAGGGTGGGACCTGGGCACAATGGCCCCATTGCCGTGGGTGCTGCTTTATTGCTAATTACAGCCCACACCCCGCCAAGGTGCTGCTGCTGGAGCCTTGAAGCAATTTTCTGCTCCATTGGTAGGACATGGCTGAGCCCCTCTGGTGCAGTCAGGGCTCTGGAGCAGAGCCAGGATTGCTGAGCATTCCACGGGGCAGGATCACCCCACGGAAAAGTCTTTACTGGGGACACACGTGGAGGGCAGAGAAGAGCTGGAGATTATTCTTTAATGAAGGATCTGGGGTATTTTTGTCCTTCAAGTGTTTTTATTTTTGCCAGAATTATTGGCAGGGTGTTTATCAGCTTCTGGGTTTGAAGCGGTGGTTATTGTGCAGCTACATTACAGCATTTTAAAAAACATTATTAAAATATAATATTATATATAATAATATTA
>VYXC01002293.1:155265-172874 GCA_013397175.1 Platysteira castanea
TATATAATGTTTATATAATGCAGTTGTTATTCATGACATGCAAATGGGAAAAAGAGATGCTTCAGTTCTGAACCTTCTCTCTCTCTTGAGAAAGAGTTTGGAAAGTTGCTTTTCCCAGGTGCTGGCCCCTCCTAGCAGCTGCTGTGCTGTGTTTATCTACAATTTTTATCTCGCTGTAGGAACACAGGAGAGCAAAGGAGCTTTGGATCCTTTATCAGCTCCTCTGTTGTCACAAGGAGCACAGCATCTCTCACAAATTCATTTCCACAATGCAAAACTTACCACAGAATCCAGGAATGCTTTGGGCTGGGAGAGACCTTAAATCTCATCCCATTCCACCCCTGCCACGGGCAGGGACACCTCCCACTGTCCCAGGCTGCTCCAGCCTGGCCTTGGGCACTGCCAGGGATCCAGGGGCAGCCACAGCTGCTCTGGGCACCCTGTGCCAGGGCCTGCCCACCCTCACAGGGAACAAATTCTTTGTAATATCTAATCTAATCCTGCTGGTTTGGTTCCAGCTTTATCATCTCCATTTTACAACACTGAGCAACATCACTGACCTGATTTAAAGGCTTGAAATGAGCTTTATTAGATTTGAGACCGAGGGACAGAGGAGCCCCCAAGCTCTCTGCAGTCTGAGCAGGACCCACGCTGGACTGGCCATGAATAATGAACCTGTTTCTGTCCTAGAAAAGGCAACAACTGGAGTTATTTGAAGATTCATGGACCTTTGTGGACCTCCTTATCTCTCTCAATGTGAAAAAGCTTCCCGAGCACTGCCTGTGTGACTTAAACAATGACATCACCTCAGCACAGAACATGTTCCCTGGCACCAGGAGCTCTTTTCCCTTCTCGGGGAGTTGGTGTTCTTCGCCTCGAGCTCCTGACTGCGGCAGCCAGTGGGATTCAGAGCTGCCAAGTGACACATTAGCAAAACCCAGAGAGAGGGGGAGGCTCCAGGCCCGGCTAACACCGATTTAGCTTGGCATCGAGTGCTCCCTCCCCCAGTAAAAGAAATCCATGACCTTCGATTTTCTTCTCAGTTCTCCCCCTCCAGAATACGTGTGCTCTTCCCCTCCTGACCCTCCTCTTTCCCTGAATGTTGGGAGGGTCTCACACCTGGCTCACACCTGAGCCTCCTCCCGCTCTCACTGAGGTGAAAGATAACAAAACCCAGAGGAACCCAAACCAAAGCAGAGCATGTTCTGCCTCCTCTCCTTGCAGAGGAAAAAGAATAGCCTCAAGACAAGGAGACTCCCTTACGGCCAAGGCGACTGACAAATTCTTGTGGTTTTCTCCAAAAGTCAAACCAAAACCCAGCTGCCAGCCAAGCTGAGTCCTGGCAAGCCCGCACTGCCTGGAAATGAGCGCAATCGTATCCTAATAGCTATTTGGATAATTGTCCCTGCGAGTGATCTGCCAACCAATGTTGGAAACAAGTCTTTATTACAAATATAGCATGAAGTCTAATCTGGAATACATTAAAATGTTATTTCTGTAGCTGCCTTTTTCCCAAACTTTAAATAATGGCTAAACCATTTATCAGCTTTGGAGGAGAAAGGTTGTGTATACTGTGCTTTTCGAGCAGAGATGAAGGAAAGAAAGAAAGTCTTCAATAAAAATATTCTCCACTAAAACCCTGTAATTTCTGGTCCCTTGTACATTGCTAAAAATTATTCCAAACCCGTTTCAGATTCGCTGAGAGGGGCATGCTCTGGATATAACATAACAACCAAACTGACTTTGAGGCACCTGCTGCAGACCTCTGGTATCACCGGGAGCTGCAAGTGGTCACAGCAGCCAGAGCCAACCAAGCGTTGTAAACTGTGTGTAAATAACACACAATAAATTACACTGTGTGTAAATAACTCCCAACTCTCAGTACGACACAGGTGAAGTAGGAAGGAATTGTTCCCTGGCAGGGTGGGCAGGCCCTGGCACGGGGTGCCCAGAGAAGCTGTGGCTGCCCCTGGATCCCTGGCAGTGCCCAAGGCCAGGCTGGACGGGGCTTGGAGCAGCCTGGGACAGTGGGAGGTGTCCCTGCCATGGCAGGGGTGGCACTGGATGGGCTTTAAGGTCCCTTCCAACCCAAACCATTCCACGATTCTACAAATGTGATCATCCCCAGCACCATAATCTGGAGAAAATATCAAAATGGGGGTTTTATAATTAAACCTAACTGGCATCTTGGGCATCAGAGTCCCTCTAACACCATCCCAGTTCTGCACTTTATTTCACTGGAGAGTCCTCCTGTTCCTCAAGAAGAGTATTCCGTGTTTGATGGATGTGCTGGGACTGCTGGATTTCAGTCCCTTCATTTCTCTGCCTTCTTTTTTTCCTTCGTGCTGTATCTATTAAAGTGATTTACCACTTTTTCATTGTTCTGCCTGGAGCTTGGCCAGCTCTGGAGATCAAAATCCCCCCAAAAACTTCTCCTCAACAAAACATGAGGGTGAGCAGAATGAAACAGGACCTGTGGAAAAGATTTGAATTGTGGGAAAGGAAATCACCCCATCTCCATGGAAACGCATGCACGTTTTCCAGTTGCTCCTGAATAAATGAAGTTTGTGTTCTCCTAATTCCTGGACTTCAATTTCAAGCACACCTAGCCCAAAAGTACCTGGGAATGCTGGTAAAGGCATCAAGGTTTCTCTCTGAGCAGCGCTGCACTTTCACAGCAAGGCTTTTTCTTTCCCTGGTTTCATTTTTTTTCAGGAAATCACCATCCAAGTTCTTCAGAAAACGTCTCTGAAACGCTCACACGACCCACAAGGTGCTTATAAGAATTAGTTGTAGTGCCTAAGTTTTTACTCCTGAATTGCAATTCCTCCTAAATCCTTAAGAACCACTGGAGCAGTCGGAGCTCCCTAACGAGCCCCATGTGTGGGGCAATAGTAAAAAAATACTTAAAGCTTTCAAATTTGAATTTACACAATGTGAGCATCCAGCCAAGGGTTTGGGGCTGCCCCTGGATCCTTGGAAGCGTCCAAGGCCAGGCTGGATGGGGCTTGGAGCAATTTGGGATAGTGGAAGGTGTGGGTAGGATGGGATGGATTTGAAGTCTCTCCCAACCCAAACCATTCCATGATTCTGTGGTTCCATTTCTCTCCCTGGAATTCCCACTGTACGCTGCTGGATAAACTCCTGCTTGGCATCAAAGGTAGGTGAGGATTGTTCCTGACTTCCAGCAGGCCATGGAAGGGAATTTCATCAAATCTCAGCCTATCTGTGGTGGAGGTTGGTTATTCCACGGTGTCATCTCAGAATCAGGATCAATTCTCACAGAAAATTCTCATTACAGCATTCTGCATTAATTAGAATTGCTCAGGGCTTTTAGGACACAGGGCTGCTTTATTTTAATGTCTGGTTCCTTGAGCTAAACTGAGAGATTTCATTCGGGTGCTTTGAGCCCCCTTTGCACAGCTCCTCCACATTCCCCACTCCGTGGTTCGCACCTCTCTCCCAAAGCTGTCAGCCTTCCCAAGGCTCATTGACCAGAGGAGAAAAAAATCTGAGCTCCAGAACCTCTGAGGGGAGGGAACACTTTGTTACATCCTTGCAGAGGTGAGCTGGTACCTGCAAAGCCACTGACACCCAGGGGAATTCCTGCCAGTGCCTGGGCAGAGGAAGGCTGGGATCCACGGCCACATTCCACAGAGATTTTTTTGTAGCGTTTAATTGGGATAAAGACAAGACCCTCTGAATAAATTTTCACTCAACATCCACCCAGGTCTGAGAACATTTGTCCTTAGGAGTGGCTCGTAGCACCAGCAATCCCCCACCCTCAAGCTTCTTTTTATTCATGGCAAAATTTTTAGTGCAAGATTAGGAGCTTCTTATCCTTAGCGACGAGCCATTCCCAAATTTATGAAATGAAATAATAAAATCCTTGAATTCGGAGAAAACAATGGTTCTGTTCTGCCCCTGAATTCTTTCCTGAGCTTCAGTAAGGAACTTTTGGCCTTAAATGTCCTGCTATAAATCTGTAAATCATGAGGGAAAGGGAAACTTTCCTGATGAGGGTGTGAGCTCCCTACTCCAGAGCAGGGATCCCCCAGATTTCCGGACAATGGAAAACAATCTAAAATGCAAACCCTCCTTGAGATGAGAGGATGGCCTGGTTAAAACTCCTCCTGGGGGGGAGCTGTGGACTGGACTTTCTGAAATCATGGCCTTGTTACGACAGGAAGATTTCCAGGGATGCTTGGCACGAGCCTTCCCTGTGGATTCGCGGACACTGAGGATGCTCAGCACTGCCAGGGAATTATTTGGGGGCCACCTGAACGCTGCAGTTCCTCACCTTGCAATCCCCACTGACACTTCTTGCTGTCAGGGCCCATCAAACCATCTCAGTTTGCCGTGCTATGAACGGGGCAGCGCCACTTCCACTTTCCCAACGCTTTTTTGGCCGTTCCTGCCGCAGCTTTTCCAATGGATTCAACAGAGCTGGATTGTCCCCGGCGGCAGAAGGCTGCAGGTAGAAGGGGTTGGTCCTCCTGCCCTGTTCCACAGGCTGGGGAAGGCCCGATGGCTGCGTGGATCAATAACCCCTGTGTTTCCAAGCCCTGCTTATTAAAGGTGGTGCATGGAAAAAAAATAAGAACCGTTCCCTATTTATATCTGGAACTTAATGAAGTGAAATTATCACAGCCGACAGGCGCTGGTGTTGTAATTCAGAGACACGGCTTGGCTCGGAGGGATCTGCAGGCTGTTTTTATTCCAAATAATAAAAAAAAAAAGAGTGAAACCTAATCCTCTAATCAGTTCCAATTTACATATTCACGGCTCTTATTTCCAGCCTGCTTGGAGGGGGAAAAAAAAAAAGATAAGTGTTGGAGTCACGAAGCGATTATTTGATTAAGTAATTATTAATCCCAGGGTGCTCTGATTAATTCCCAGCAAGTTAAACAAACGGATTGGAACTGGGCTGGTCACCTTCTCACCATTGTCACACACAGGGGGAAAAATCCTGCAGAGATATTTTTACCTGCTCCACACTGAGGAGTTTTGTTCACCGAAGGGCTCCCCTGCGCTCCCCAGGGGTTAATACCCTGCTAAATGAAGTGCTACACACTGGAATTTTATCTGTGCCTGACTGCAAGACCAAATGCTGATCTGTGTTTGCAGGCTGGAAACTCCAGGCTGGATCTGTGCACGAGTCGCTTTTTGCATGTTTAAATAAATTCAAAATAAAAATAAAAGATGAACAACACAAAAAACTCCGAATGTGTGTTTTTAACAAAATTTTACTGGCTGCACTGAATCTGTCATGGAGATAGTGTCACATCTGAAAGTGCCCCAGAGCAGGGTCTATCCACTGATTTCAAGAGAGCTGAGATAAATGCTTCAAAATATCATTGGTCTTCAGAAAAAGCAAAAACACTGAGAACAAACAAACCAACCTGGAACTTACGTTTTCCAGTTTTATTGGAGTTTTTTATCCTAACAGGCCAAAAACCTCTTGCAGTTAGTTGCACGAGCAAATACACAAAACCCTCAGGTGCTGCTCACTTCAGCCGAAAAGCTGCCCCGGAACCAGCCTGTCTCAGTCCCCCCATTCCTCCACTCACCCCTTACCCAGAACGAAGCCCAGAAAAAAGGAAGATGATGTCTAAGCCCCCAGTAAATCAGCTGGAAGCATATTGCATCGAGGGAAAAGGTGAGAAGCAAACACCAAAACCACCTCGTGAACGTCTTTTAGCCGCGAGAGAAGCTAAGTCATGGCACAGGGATGGGTTGTACTGAAAAAGAGAGTTAATTAAATATCTTGGATGGTCTAAAACTGCTGATAAAAGCACCCAGTTACCGAGCAGGGACCTTCAGTTGGTGGCTGTGTCAGATCAGTCGATTATTTTTAATTCCTTGTCCATTATTTTATTGCTGAACCATATCTCCTCCTCTGATCCCAGGTCCAGATCCACCCCATTAACCACGGTACACAAGGGATGAATATTTGGGGTCAGGAGTGGAGAGGGAGCCTGGCTTCAGGAGGATTTGTTCATGGAATACAACATTCCTAACAAACAATTCTTCCTGCTGCCATTCCTAACAACCCGAGCCTTTCCATCAGCAGTAATTCCCATTCCAATCTCAAATCTCCTGATTAAAATGAGGTTTTTAATTCCTTTAAAATTTTTGAATTTGAAAAATGTAAATTATCTCCACCAAAGAAGGGCTAGACTTTTTTGGTTTGGGTTTTGTTATTTTCTTGGGGTCTCAATAAAGAGCTCCCAGCTCAGACTGAAAATTCATCACTGCAGCGGGATGAAATCCTTGGTCAATCCTCATGGATAAAACTTCCTTAGTGGCTTCAAAAACACTGAGCAAAGCCCATTTTCTTCTGTGCAGGCCACTGAATTCCAGCTGGGAACACGGAGGGATGGGAAAATGTCAGATTCCCCACGGATGCAGCAGCAGGGGATGAGACAGGGCTACAAGTGAAGGAGCTCCTCAGCCACCAGGAGCAGAGTGATGATGGTGAATGACCCTGCAGTGAGTACTGGACACAGTCCAGGTCTTCCCCGTCTTTCCTGGTGGGATGTGAGGTTGGGAACAGCTCAGCTTTTGAGGGAAGGAAATATTCTGAGGTTTGGGTTGAGGAAGATGAAAGCCTTTGTCGTGAGTGAAATGGAAAGTTCTGCTTCTCCTCTGTTCCAGTGACGTCTGCGCCTGTCATCCGTGTGGTGTCTCAGCATCTTCCAGCACAGCCTCAACCAAAGGCAACCAGAATCTGCTCCCAGAGCCAAAAGAACGAATTCAGATGTATCCATCAAAAACTGGAGTGCCTTAGAAATGGCAATAAACGCACAAAATCAACCTTCTTCCTGGAAAAAAGGCTGCTATTGATTTCTCTTTCTCTTCTCCAATCTTTGGAGCAGCTCTCGGTGGGATTGCTGCCTTCACCTGAGACTTCACCACCCCATTCCTGAAGGAAATCCTTGGATTCGGGAAGGTTGCAGGGAATGGGATTTGGGGCAGACTGCAACACGCTCCAGACTCTGTCTGCAGCACCCCGGAGGATGTGTGAGGAGGGCTGTAAGAATGTACCCAACAACCTCACCGCCTTTCAAACCTTTCCAAGTTCTAAAGAAACCACCAGGCCACGCCGAGATTTCCAGAAGGAAAATGAGGACTGAAAATGTGGTTCGATTGTTTTGTTCTGAGACCACGAAATCTCTGCTCCTCTGACTCGCTGTCACACTCAGGAGGCGCCGTCAAACCCGGGGAAGAAACCTCCGGGCCAATATTTCATCCTGGAAATGAAAGGCAAATCAGGGCGCAGTCAAACGCTTTTCCAGCAGATCTGGAATATTGGCTGCCTGCTCCAAGCCGAGCCTGGCCCGGCTCCAGGGCTGTGTCATCCCAGCCATACGTGTCCCACGCTGGCTGGGACCACCCATCAGCTCTGCAAATGCAAAACTTCCTTTCTTTAGCATTTGAAAAGATGGTTTTCGGGTTATTATCCAGCAATGGCTGCCTTGATTTATTCAGCACAAGCTTCTCTGTGTTTGATAAGCAAAGGTGGCCAAATAACACAGATATGGGCTGGTAAATATTTTCCCAAAGAGGAACACAGAGCACGGTGTGTTTTGTTAACCACTGGGTCAGATAATTGAGTGTTCAACAACATTTGAAAGCCCTGTGAGTTTTTAAGTAAACTCTAGAGCTGAGATAAGCCTTGGAAAATGCAGGTAGAACAAGCAGTACTCACTGAAGTGATAAAAGGCTTGAGAACTTCAGTGAAACTGGGATATGATCCCCTGAAGTCTCATGGAATAACACTGAGCCAGAGAAGGATGAGACAAACCCAAGGAGCCTGGGCACAGGTACTGCCCCAGCCCAGCGTGTGCCACCTCGGGATGAGATCATGGGAGCTGGAGGCCCGGAGAAATCAGATGAGCAAAGCTCTATATTTGCCTGGTGCCCCAGGATGAGCAGAACTGGGAGGTTCCTCTCAGCCCAGTCCCAAAGTAATGCGTGTGCTGCTTTAACCTTTTTGAATTTCAAACCACCTCCTACCTAATGGACCAAAAAAAGAACAAGTAATAATCCGAGAGGGCGGGAGAGAAAATCTGTCAGCCTGAGTCAGACTATTGGACCATCAAGCCCAGCATCCTGTCTCCGAAACGCCGTCAGTATCTGACACTTCAGGCTTAGCTGGGATAATAAAACATTTTCCTCAACCTTATGTAACATCTCGGCCTGGCAAAGAGAAGATTTAAACACTGATTGCTTTCCACTCCCCTCTGTCCCATGAATGTGAATCTGACTGTTTTCCAAAATGAACAACCCTGATGAGCTGGAATTGGTTTCTGGGCAGGATGGGAAAAGCTCCTCTCTCGTTACTCATTCCTGGAGAGATCCGCTAAACCTTTGCCTCCTAAAAGGGGCGCTTGAAGGAGGAGACATAAAACTCCACCCGCAGAACTCGGGGTGCCCACGGCCGCCTTTTCATGGAAGCTGGAAATGCACGTCACAAGACTTCATGTCTAGTCACTTTATTTTTCCCCATCATGTCTACTTCCTTTATTTTTGTATTTGTTTAAGCTCTCCATTAGTTTATTAGCTTGACAGCAGCCCAGTTAATTAGCCCGTCCTCCCTCCCCCAGCCCAAGCCTGCGAGCCTCCCCAAATGCACACAAAATTTAGTGCTGCTGCTGCTGCCGCCGCTGCCGGGGCACTTCTCAAAACAAATAAAAGATTTGCAAAGCCAGCCACCAAGCATCCAACATAATTAAAGTGCATTTGTTACTTTTCGGGCCCTCGCACACAATCGGGGCCTTGTGCAGAGCGAGCACTCCCCAAATCAGGCTGTTTTTCTTGCGCAGGGAAGAGTGCCAGGAGTCTCCCCAGCCCAGGTAACATAAGATCCCAAGGAGCAGCAAATGGACAGTGGCAGCCAGAGTGAATGGACTGTGGGGAGATCTATACGGAGGCGAGTATCTATAGATGTATGCAAACATGCACAGACAGGGCACTATAGTTCTTCAGGGGGGAAAAAAATGTGAAAAAAAAAAAAGCAGTGGAAAGGCTCCCAGAAATTACTGCTCCGTGCACAGGTATGTAAATGACTCTGGAGTCTCGCTGTCCACCACCTCAATCAATTACAAGGTTATTCAAGATAAAACAAACACCATTTCAATTAACTGCATATACAGCAGTGGTTAGAGGCACACGCAGGGAAGAGGAAGTGGGAGGAATTTTTGGAAAATGGAACTTTTTTCCTGCTGCTTCTGGAGATATGCGCAAATAGAGGTTGCCTTGAGGTGCTGCGAGCAGAGCCGTGAATGGTCTTAGAAACTCCAACCTAAAGCTGTCGTGGTCCGAACTAAAAGCAAAACGAGGGGACAAAAATAAAACAAAAAAGAGCGAGTGAGCATTTAAACATCTTTAGTTTAGTTTGTGCTGGCTCAGAACAACCATTCGCAAGAGTCAGTGGGAGCAGAAATTGGAAGGAGGCTCGAGGATCACTGGTTTTGTGGGGACAGGATCCAGAGAAGTCCCTCAGCAGCTCTGAGGAGCAGCTCTGTGCCAGTGCAGCTCCCTGATCCGAGTTCCCAGCTGCATTCCCAGCCTGGGAATGCTGAGGCCTCGCAGGGTGAGGACACAGCTGGGTGACAGAATCTGACAACAACCTCCAAATTCAGTAGTGGCTTGAGAAGCCAGGGGAGGAATGATGACGGGGGCTGGGCAAACATCACCAGGGATGGTTTTCCACAGATTTTTGCCTAACGCTGAGCAAACCGTTCTACCTCCGTTCTTCATTTTTCACGCATCATTGCAAAAGTTCCTGGGCAAGAGGCCTTGCACTCTGCTCACCTGCAATCAATACAATATTCAACAAGAGTTTTAGATGATTTTTCTCCTTCTTTGGCTGATGCAGTAAAACTAAAGATCAACTGGCTTTTTGGAAAAAAAAGAAATCATTATTAATCAAATATTTCTGGATGAAATACACCCAGAGCAGGAGATAGGGCCCAAATTTATAGCCACAGCACCATAAATCACCGTCCAGTCTCCTGTCATGGTCATGAGCAATAAATTTATCGCAGCTGCCCAGTTTTCATCGGTGACTTTGGCCACAAAAGCTGACTGTGAGCCTGCTCCTGAGAACAGCAAGCAAGAGCAGGTGTGTTTGAAACACCCTCACGTTAGTCGTGTTGACCCCCATTTGCAGGGCGTTGGGATCTGTCGCACTTCCATGTCTCCTTTCACATCTCTGATTTCTATTTGTGACAAAAACACGGAGTTTGTCACTGATTGTGGTTCCGCCTGATGGGCAGGGACTTCTTGGGGGAAAACTCCACACTTAACCCATGTCAAGCCTCTCTTCTCTGACTCTTCAGTTTGGGGAGGAATAAAATCGTGTATTTGGGGAGGACCCAAACCCAGAGCTGATAATTAGCACTTATTCTATAATGATTCAAACCTCAAACCCCTGACATTTAAAGAGGAAGATGAGGTCCAAATGGCCTTGCTTCTAATGCCTAATTATATTCAGAAAAATCAACTCTTTCTGAGCCTTCTTCCCATTGCAAAAATGGTTTTTCCTCTCCTCCACTCACTCGCTGCCAAGGGCCACCCTAAACATGCCGAGATCCCCGCTGAGCTCAGCCACGGCGCTGGGGTTTTTGTGTATTTCCCAGGACTATTAACAGAGTAATATAATGAGAAATGAACTGAGGTTAAAGAATTCAGTGCCTCGCGTATTTTCACTAAAAACACTGACTGCATCAGGGGACCTGCCAAGAGGAGAGTTTAATATCGTATGAAAAGGAAGAATTTTCATAATGACACTTGGCAGGGGCTGCATCCCCCCCACGAGTGGAGCTGCTGGGCCTTTCTCTCCTCCACTCTCAGATTCTCTCTCTCCTCACAGCCCAATGGCAGGACAAGGGATTTTCATTTTGAAGGGGCTGGGAACCCCTGGAACCAAGTGTTGGGCAACTCTTCACGGGGTAGGGGATTCACACTGTTCATGTTTAAGCACCTCAGCTCAGAAGGTATTTTGGGGAAGAAGCTTTCAGGCAGTTTCTTTACAGTCAAAAGGGAAAAAGTGGACCCAGAGTGGTGAAAATTTCCTAAATTGCCTAAAAATTTTGTCCCACGTGAATCTTTCTCCTCGTTTTCCAGATCTAGGCAGTGGACCAAAACAATTACTTCCTTTGTAAATCAGTTTGAGACTTTTTTTATGAAAATGATGCAGGAAGAATCACCTGAGCCACTAAAACCCCTGCAGCTCCAAACAAACCAGCTCTAAGGATAAAGCAAATCCCGCATTTTGCCTCCTGTCTTTTTACATCTGGTGACTCTTCCTGAATTGCCCAGTTCTGATTGTATTCACACCAGCACTCCAATAGTGGTCGGTGTTTTATGTTCTCTTATAGTGCTGCTTGTTCCCCTTTTTCTCACTCCCATCTATTTGGAAATGTCATGCCGAGAAAAAAGAGCAAATAAAACAGAAATGAACGCCTGAACAGGGCAATAATGTTCTCTATAACAGAGATCAAACGTTCTTGATAAATTACATTTTACTGTGCAGCTGACACTGGTTCTCAGTGCAAAGCTCAGGCTCCAGCAGAAACTGGCCCCACTCCCCAACGATGGACTGATTTCAAACAGTTTTATCATTTTTACTAAAACTTTGGAGTCAAAACTTTGTCTGACTCAAATCAAGCCTCAACCTGACAGGCTGGCCCAGCACAGTTGTAGGTGGAACAAATACAATAAAACTCTCGTCTGAGAAAGGCCAAACATCAGGGAAAACAATTCCTCGCGGAGAGATGGAAGAGCAGCGGTCGAATCCTGCTCGTTCCAGGTGACGTGTGCGAATTAAAACAGTCCCACGGAGATTTGGGGGGCTCCATATCCACCCTCAGGGAGTCACTCCAACCCTGCAGCAATAAAACCGAGCACAGGGAGCTCATTTTCCCTGAGACTCCGGGTATAAAGTCAGCAGAAAAATACCCTGGAATGAGGATTACAGAATGTAACTCTCCTTTGGAGGTGACGGCAGGGCCCTCATTTGCAAGTGATAAATGTCACTGCTCTTCCATCTGCAGCCTTTTAAAACCATTTGGAGGGATGTAATGAGGCTGCACAGCCTTGGAGGGACGGGCAGGGGACAGCGGAGCCATTTCAGCTTTACTGAGTGTGTCACGGGGGAGTTGTCCTTTTTTTTTCCCCCCCTTTTTTTTTTTTAAACAAAATGAGGTGCCCCAGGGGAAAGTCAGCAGCTCGAAGCGGCCCCACCTGAGTGTGTCTTGGGAGGAAGCCTACTGCCTCATATTTTTTAAAAGGGGAAAAAAAAATTATAATAATAGAGCCGAGCCAAAAATATCAAGCAGTTCATAGCTGTGAAAAAGCCAGGGAAAGCTGAGTCGCCGCCGGCCAGTGTTGTTCTTCCAAACAAGCTGACCACCCTCCCTTCATAACATTTTATTTATTAAAGCAAAATTGGCCCACTGGAATAAAATTATGCCCTATTCATATACATATGTATATCTGTGAATGTACGGTTATTAATGACTGCGTTTCCATAGAACCACAAGGCCCCTATAGATTTTTCTCGGGGGTGAGCTACGGAATTCGTTAGAGGGGGAGAAATTTAAACGGTGTGGATGGGACCGGGCAACAATTGGGTTATAACTCAGTTATAGGTGTAATAATTCAGGTAGAGCTCGATTATAATTCAGCTATAACCCGTTAGAAGTGTTATAATCCACGTATAATTCGCTATAACTCAGCGCAGGCCGCGGGGCCGCGCTCGCACGCCGTTGCCGTGGCAACAGCGAGCCCGCCTCCCATTGGTCGGCGCGCGGCGCGGCAGCCAATCAGCGCCCGGCGTTGCGCTGCCGCCAACATGGCGGCGGCGAGGCGCGAGCGGGCGGGAGGAGCGGGGCCGGGAGCGGGGTTGGTTTTAAGGAGTAAAATCAGTGTGAGGAGCTCCGTCCCTGAGTAACTCCATCCTTAAGCAGTCCTTCCAAGCACCCTTCTCCCCCATCGAGTAATCTCTAGGAACATTCTGGCTGAGCACTGTGTAGAAACACCTTCCTGAGTAACGACATAAATGGACCGAGCGCTTTAGAGGCTGGGGGCAGCAGAAGCAACACCTTCGGTATTTTCCGCTCTTTGCCCTTTTTTTTCTCCCCCCGCTGTGTTCATTCCCATTTTAAAGTCCCCCGTATTTACCTGCAGCACAGTCTAGACAGCTAATGAAATAGTAAGAGCCCAGCGGGTTTTCGCAAGAATGTAAACAAAAAGAGAATCAGAAATTAATAGATTTAAGAATTGGATGGGTACTGAGCGGGCCACATGCGAGGGTATCCCGGGTTTATTAGGTACATGACTGTCATTCCTAAAATCCCCAGAGGAATCACCCCGTTGTTCTGTGGGAACAGCAGGTCACATTTACAAAATGTGCTTAAAGATGCAGTTAGATCCCAAAGGGATTTTTCCAGACAGTTCATAAAACCAGGTTGTGAGTCACCACTGGAAGCTAATGGGAGTAAGGCCTGGAACTTACCTAGGTGCTTTTAATAAATCCTACTCTTTCCATATCGACATGATTAAATGCATAATGTGCTTTTTTAAACTGTGACCCAGTGTTTGTGCAGTGCCAAGAGCAGCAGGCTGAGCACTAAAATGCTCCGTACTTCTGGAAAATAGTGCCTGCTCTGGAGAATCCAGAATATTAACGAGCAGGTAAGCGTGCAGTCAGACCGAGACAGAGGAACGGAGCTTCTCCCCCAGCACCTCCCTGCAGGGTTTTCTCTTTTAATTTATGTTCAGATCCTAAATTTCAGAAGTTGCCCCTGAGTTATCAAGGCTGGATTTCTGGCCCTCTATTTTTGTTTCTCCCAGCGAACATCCCCAGAGCTGTTGTGTTTTTACATGAAACACGTTCCTCGCTTGCAGCAGTGATTTCCTTTCTATTTATTGATCATTCCCTTCTATGGATGCAGTTGGATGAAAAGCCCTTTTGTCCTGGAGCATCCTGTGAGCTGCAGGAGGAGCAGGGAAAGCCCAGTAACTCCTCACAGACTGAATAAAACACACTCAATGATAATAAAATTATGAAAGTTCAGAGCCAGAAGGAAATTAAATAGGTGGTGTAGTTGGACTTCTCATGCTGGGTTTGGATGTTTGCTAAACCTGGATTTGGATGTTTGCCTGACGGGTTCCTAAATGTTTTTAACATCTCCAGGTGTCTTCTAGGACACTGTGAGGTGGATCTTAATGTTCCACCTCTGTGACACTGAGAAGCTCGTCACTAACTCGGCAAAATTAAGCCTGGAGCAAACTTAAGTTGCTCTGAAGTGCCTCCCTTTGGCTTAAGTAGCTTAGATCTAAGCGTGTGTTTTAAGAGAAGGGAAGAAATCTGGAGTGTTGTTTTTCCTGAGATGTTTTCTGCTTTTCTCTGGGAACTTAATAAATGGAGAACTTCAGCGTGGAACCGGTGCGTTGGTTCCATACTGCATTCCTGGGGGATAACTGGGGTCAGGAAGTGGCTACATCATAAAAAGAGTTGAGCAATGCCATGTGATGGGATTTAGGGTGACGGGAGTATTCCTCGAACATTTCAGAAGCTGGGCACCGAGGAAGAGTCCAGGCTGGAAAAGAAAAGCGTCCTTGCCTGAGCTGAACATTTTTCACTCTCAGATGAAAGCCGTGGCATCAAACTCGATGGAGACACAGTTGATATGCCATAAGTGGCCAGGAGAGGAAATCCCACTTTGTATGAGTCACCATTTTTGTGCAAATATTAACTTTGGCTGATACACGTTTCTGCTGATATCTCTTTTCCAGATCTGAGTCTCACAGTACATTGTCTTGGCTGTGCTGAACTGGAGCCTTTGGTTCTTTGAATAACTTTCCTTTTTAACTGTTTTATCTATTTATTGTATCTGAAAGGTAAAGAAAACACAATTTTCCCCATGATTCCGCTTTCCAGTGATGCAGTATTAAATTCTGCACCAGTGGAAAACTCGGATTTAATAATGGCAAAAAGCACAGTGCTGAGGATTTGGGGTTCTGTGCTAAAACGAGTGGGAAATCCAAGAAGCTGGCAAGCCCTGCTTCCCAGGATCTGTGTGTCCTTCCATCCCCATGCTCCCTCTGGTTTATTTTGTCAGTAGAAACATTGGTGAGCACTGGAATTTATATTTCATTTTGAAAAACCTTCATATTCTCTGGCAAAATACTCTTCAAGGTTGTGCCCACCAACCAGGCTGTTGTTTCTGCTCAGAATTAATCAAAGTGATGTGGAAAGAGGAAATTAATTAAATATTGGTTATACCAGGTTCCTGATCCTACAAACCTCAACACCTTCAGTGGAGGAACATGGGAATCAGAGCTGGAATCCACAACTCCAGGTGCCTGGAGGAGATACTGAATTATGGGGGAAAACAGGACTGAAATTGGGGCTGTTAAACACAGAGAATGCATGAAAAGTCTAGAACTGAAATAAATCCCTTTTTAATTTATTCTTTTTTGGTCTCGTTTCATTGTGTGGGTGTTCAAGTGCTGATGCAAGGTGATAAAGGACATTTATCTTCCCAGGATTCAGCAGCCCCGGGGACGCTGCTCCCATGGCATTCCCCGTGCTGCTGTTCCAGACAGAACACAAAAATAACTTTTCCAAGCAGTATTTCAGGCAGGCTGGCTATAAATAACCCAGGTTTGGACAATGTACCAGGGATAACACCCTCAGCCTTGCAAATTGTGCCCTGGGATCTTCCGTGGCCACAAGCGGGCCGGAATTTGGGTTTGGCACCCCATAGTGACATATTTTCTCCCTGACCTCAACGCTCATGTCCCCCGTGGTGCCACCTTCCCCTGCAGGCCGGCCGCTGTGACTTGGGGACACTGGAAATAGCCAGCATTTATTTCACCCTTCCTGTCATTCCTTTAAAATGAGCTGCTGCCCAGATAAGGGACAGCCAGCATGGAAAGGAACTGGGAAAGGTTCCATGAGCAGATTAACTGAGGGAGGCACAACGCCAGGGCATCATCCGGGAGCTCTGCCTTGTTTTGCTGCTTTGTTTAACATCGTCAAGTTTGGTGTCGTTTCGTTTTGGGTCCCTATTTCATCTTATTTTTGGGCTGCTGGGCTGTTGCAGCTTGCAGAGTTACCGAGTCCCTCGGCACTTATCTTATCTGGGTTTCCTAATTTCCACTATTAGGTGATGTCTGACACCTTCTTTGGTCCAGTGTGGTTGTCTGGACATGCAGTGAGTCACTCCCTCTCCCCCAGCATTTTCCGACCTCCCCTCACCCCTGCTTTGAGGGGGGAACTGTTTTCACCAGGTTAGCTCAGTCCTCTGATGGCTACAGCCACATCTGGGTGAGGGTGAAGGCGAAAACCTTACAGATAGAAGGCGTTCTGGTGGTTCTTCAGGAGGGAATGGAGTCGGAGGGTGTTCGTTTGGGATGTGGGGAGTACTCGGGATGTTTTCAGATTGTTGGGAGCGGTTCTGTGTTGTGTAGCAAAACCTCGTGCTCTCAGTGCTTGTCACTGCCTCCAGAACGAGGGAATGACCCCAAATATTAAACAAAAGCCTGTGCCAACAGGGCGGACAGAAACGCTCTGATTTCACCCCTGTTTATCTGCTCTGATGTGGTTCCTGCTGATTGTTTTCTGGACACTCAACTTTCTCCTCACTTTCTGCTCTCCAGCACCCCAGAAGAGCCGAGTGATCCTCACTGCTCGCTCCCTGGGCCCGCATTATTGCCGATGATTGCTCAACAGCAGCTTTGATCCACCGCGGGCTGATCCCATCGCAGCCCGGGGCTTGTAATAGGATTCCGATGGGTATCCCTAATTCCCCCGGAGTGCAGAGAACAATCCTCTGAGGTCAGGCTGCTTCCTTTGCATTGTAACTGCTGGCCGGTGACCAGTGTTTGCTGACTCCTCTGAGTCATTTGCGAGTGTGATGCTTGGCTAAAAAAATTGTTTCCAAGAGCCCTATCATCATTAATCATTAATTAATGTGATTGCCCACGGTTGGAGTGGAGCAGGTGCCTCAGGCCGGACTGGAGGAGCCTGTGGCACACAGAAGGTCTGGGCTGTCCCCATTCCCTCCCTGCCGAGTGATCCAAGTCACTCAGCAGTGGCAGAACCTGGCGTTTTTCCCTTCCCAAAGGAGTTTGCAAGTTGAAGAAGTGCTGCTTTCTTCATCCTGCCCTTAGAGCCGTTCCCATGTCAGTCAGCGGGATGAATTCCCATCTTGGTTTTACTGAAATGGAAATGAAGGCGGTCAGGACTTCACCTGACCCGCGGGAGCGAAGGTTCATCGCAGGGAAGGTGCCAGGGTTGGGTTCAAGGCTCTGTTCTTCCAGCTTCCCTTGAAATAGCTGGAATTACGGTTTGGGGGCTGAAAGGGAGAGAAAAGAGGGATTTGAGGGAGCTGACAAATGCCAGCACTCAAATCCTAACACACAGTGCCAGAGTGGGGAGCACTGGGTGCAAGAGATCAGTGGGAGGGGCAGGAGTGGGTGACAATGTCATGGTGGGGTGGGCAAAAGACAGGATCCAGATCGGAGCTGCACATCTGGCTGAGAGAAAGGATCCAGATCAGAGCTGCACATCTGGCTGAGATAAAGGATCC
>VYXC01002293.1:172997-202869 GCA_013397175.1 Platysteira castanea
TGATTCAAATCAGAGCTGCACATCTGGCTGAGGTAAAGGATCCAGATCGGAGCTGCTCGTCTGGCTGAGATAAAGGATCCAAATCAGAGCTGTACATCTGGCTGAGATAAAGGATCCAGATCGGAGCTGCACATCTGGCTGAGATAAAGGATCCCCACGCACGCCCTGCTGCCAGCACGTGCTGGTGGCTCTCTGTCACACTTGAAGAAGCCCTTAGGATGTGAGTAACAGCTCCCAGGTTCCTCAACAGGACCTGCAAAGTGCTCAGTGAAAATATGATTGGGGTTTTTTCAGGAAAGACAATTAGGAATGAGTTGATGGATGACTTGCTGCTGCTGGATTTGAGAGCCCCAGAGGCTCTGTGCTCTGAAGTCCCTCCCAGCACTTCTCACTTAGTTGTTAGACCAGAAATAAAAGTTGCTAATGCATTAAAATGCACTTTTCTAAATGATTTCTGTTTTATTTATTATGCAAAAAGAAAATGAATACTATCAATAGTCATCATTTGAGCCTTTTAAAACAATTTTACTCCAGTATCAAGGGTGATAAAAACATCTTCTGGAGCAAGAGAAAGAGCAAGGGAGTGATGGGAGTCTTTAGTTCCCATAAATTTAATTCCTATAAAGTCTGGACACCCTGGGCGGATGCCTTGGCTCCGAAATGACCTCCTGGCTCTTCCTCTTTGTCTTGGTTTCTAATTGGAGCCAGGAGAAGGAGCCCAGCATTTGCCAGGTGGATGCGAGCTGTGCCCTGGCAGGATTCCTGCAGACCCATTACTGGTTTGTAGATTAAAATAGGGACAGAGAAAGGGGTGGAGAGGGAGGAGAAGGAAACACGAGAGAGGAGAGCAAAACACTTCGTTCTAATTCAGGTGAAAAAGCGAATCTGGGTGTCCTCGCAGAGCGTCTGCCACGTACAGGGTGGAGGAGGAACAAATTCCTTCTGTGCGTGTGTTCTATTCCCTAATTATCCCTCTGTGCCAGCCTCTAGGAGCAATGCCAGGCTGCTGCCAGAGCCGGTGCCTGCTCAGCCATCATTCCCGGGGGGAAACTCTGGGAACAGCTCGGGAGCAGCAGCCACTTCCAGCCGGGAGCAGCTCCGGCCCCGCAGGGTGGGCTGGTGGGTGCAGGGAGGGCACGGGGCACGTTTGGGGGTCTGTTCGTGGGGTTGGGACTGAATTGTTGCAGCTTTGGCTGTGTTTGATCCCCGGCTCTGTTTCCTCAGCCTCAGAATGGGCAGGATCCTGATAAGAGCTCAGGAGCTCAGGAGCTGAGTGGTTTTGGCTCCTGGGTTGCAAAGCCACAGCCAGCAGAGGTTCTGAGCCCATTTTTCAAGCTGGTTTTGAATGAACCACTTCTTTTTGTGGGGTTTTAATTCTAAGGGACTTCACAGCGAGAGCCAAATTTCACAGAATCAGAGAATCCTGGCATGGTTTGGGCAGGGACAGCTTCCCCCATCCCAGGTTGCTCCAAACCTCGAACACTTCCAGGGATGGGGCAGCCACAACCTCTTGTGTTCTTCTACATCCGCACTTCCTCTTACTTTAGGCAATTAATTCCTGTTATTAAACCCCTTAATTCCCAGATTTTCCTGCTTGGTCACTCATGGCAAAAGCAGCCTTGCCACAAATCCCCCTGGAAGCCTTGAACTGCTCATTCCATGTCCCTGCTCTCGCTGAGTGGCTCTGCTGGGCCATTTTCCATCGGGACAACTTCCTCACCTCAAATATCTCTTTGCAAAATCACAATTGCTCCCGGAGCCTGCTGCAGTTTTGTCAGAGAAATTCGGTTCACCAGAGGGGAAGTGGAACTGACAGCATCCTGCCTGCCCACCTGGAAGCCTCACAATGTTTGGGTTTTTTTGCTGTCTACTGAAGGGAAAAAAAACCCCTGATATAAAATGTTTCTTCAATATTTCAAGCAAACAAATGAAACCTTAACTTTGGAAATCCCTCCACACAAATGAATTTATATCAGGGTTGTTGCTGCCCTTTTATTTGGGGTTTTTTGTCCCTGTCAGAATAATTTCCATCGTTATTTTATAATGTTTTTGGTTTTTTTTCTGGTGAGGAAATTCCATTTTCAGACAGGTTTTGGACTACGGAATTGAAACTAACTGGGAAGACAAGGTAAGGAGCAGAAAGAACAGGGAAAGAGTCACAGGATATGCTTGACCTGGGAAAAATTAGTTCACCTATTTGACAAAAATTATCTTTTGGCTAAGCCAGAGCCATTTTCCTATGGAATGGAGCTGGTTTCTAATCGATTACACGCGCGGGCCACTCAGATCTCTGAAAGGCAATGCTTGGACATTTTCATTCTTTCTGCTCTTGAAGAGATCCCAAGTTCAAACCAGCCATTTGGAAGCTGCCATGTTTCCCATTATCGTGGTAATCAATTCCCTGGAATTCTGGCTGGCTGGAGATGTGAGTTCAGAGCTCGGAAGGATTTCTAGGCTTAGGGAACACTAAAGTAGAGTCCAGTTCCTTCCCTGGAGTGGCTGAGACCCTGAAAGCCCCAGGGAGGGGATGGCCCCATAATTATTTCAGTTACAGGAGCCTTCCCTAAAATACAGCAAATTTCGCTTGGATGTGATTATATCCTCTAATCTCATAAATCCAATGCCTGTGGGGAATTATGCCATCCTAAAATCCATCCAAAATTCCCTAACCTATCCATATCCCCGTATTTATTTCTTGGAGAAGCACTTGTCTTTATTTGCTGCTGTTTGTGCTGAGTGAGCTCCTTGGAGACAAGGAGCAAATTCCTCGGAGGACTTGTGGCCGGATCGATTTGTGGAGCCGTTTCCATGTTTTCTGATGCAATCCAGGGTAACAATGCTGTATCCCAGTAAACATGGAACTGCAGCAAGGAACATTTCTCAATCGACTTCCTAAAAATACTGCTCTGCCTGGGGAGGGGCTCGGGTTTTATTCCAGGAGCTCGTTCAAGCCCTCCTCGGTTTCCACAATGTCTCGGATTTTACTCGGGCTTGTATTTCATGGATTTATGGATTGGGTAACAAAGCACTCCGAGGGCCAAACGCCCACGAGCGTGACATGCAGGAGCCAGTGCCGAGTCCAGTGTGCTGTTCCTGGGTGGAAAAGGGCCAGGCGTGGCTGGAAGCAAGCTCTGGGTTTGGCAAAGTGGGCAGATCACCACGGGCAGTGCTGGGAGGGGCTCTCTGGAACTGCCTTTGAGTGTCCCCGCGCTTTGTTGTGTAGGGGGAAGCAAAGGTGATGCCTTTAATGTGCAATTCTGGGACTGGGGGGAGTTGGTTTGATTGTCTTTCACCCCCTCCGTCCCTGCTGATTCCTCAGGTGGAACCTGATGAAGACCCAAGTTCTGAGCCCCTGGAGAGGAGGGAGGGAGTGACGGGGGACTGAATTCTCCGGTGTTGGGATGAGGAGCAGTGCTGGGATGGGGCTGTGTCCCCACAGAGGCTGTGCCTCAGCTGTGCCCTTCTCATGGAAAAGTGGAGAACTTTGCAGCCGGGCAGAGCCTGGGCCAGGCTCCCAGCCCTCAGCACAGAGTTCTGTCTGTCCTCTGATCCCGCTGCTCTTGTTCCCATTTTCAGGACACCCGACAGGGCACATCCTCCCCTGGTGAAGATAAGAGCCCTCCCTGTGCCTCTTCAGCCCCTGCAGCCCCTTCCCAGCCCCTTCCCAGAGGGAACTGATTCCAGCAATGCCATCTCAGACGGACAGAGCTCATCCAGCCCTACCCAGCGCAATTCTGTGCGGTGATGTTAAATCTGAGAGGTTTCTCCAGACACAGAGATTGTTCCATGATGAAGGAAGTCCCCCTGCCCCTTCCCTCCCCGGGTGTCTCTGGGGCTGTGTAAAAATAGCCCCGAGCACCTGAAAATGTGTCCTAATCTTGTGTCAGGGAAGTGGATGAGGTCACAAGGCTGGGAAGGGACTGGGGGAGAGAATGCTGAACTTGACACATCAGAAAGAACCGAGTGGAGTGAAGAAAAGTAGGGGAACGGGGCCCAGAATGCCCTTTTCCCAGTGATTTTTGTCCCTGTCTTTGGTGCAGATGAAACTCTGTGGGTTAAAAACCCTTTTGAAGCAGAGAGGGCAGGATGGGATGGGATCAGCTGTTCTGCTCTCAGCGCTGTGAACTGCACAGAGCAGGGAAAGGAAGAGAGAAACCAATGGATTCAAGCACAAAAGGAAAGGTGAACACGGGCAGAGCATGGAAAGAAAAAGACAAAACAATGGATTCAAGCACAAAAGCCAAGGTGGATGTGGACAGAAAAAGATAAAACAATGAATCCAAGCACAAAATTCGTTGTGGACGCAGCCAGGGCACGGCTCTGCTCCACTCCCTGTGTGCAGCAAGAAATGGGGGGGCTCTCCTTCCACACGGTGATCCTGCTTTGGATCGAGTCCATCCCCTCTGAGTTTGGAAAATGCGCTTTCTTTGTGGGCATCCGCCAACATCCCAGCCCTGCCTTGTTCCTGGAGAAAAGCTGAGAGTGCACAGCCAGGGAAGGGAGCTCAGGAGCACAGCAAAGTGAGATCTCCACGAGTCCACCGGACTCTCTTCGGAGTTAATAAAAAAGGTATTAAATATCCTCCTGCCGCCCCGGCAGAGATTGCCTGGGATAAGTATTCCCTGATTTCTCATTTCCTGCTGCTGCACATCGGGCCGGGCTGGCAGAGCCACTCGGGCATCAAACGCTTTGCTCCAAACCCTCGGCCCGGCAGGAGCGGCTCCGTTCCAGCTCCGTCGTTTGCATAATTGGGTGCTAAGGAAAACAAAGCCAACAAATTGCTGATAATTGCCCGGTGTCAATTATCGGGGGGTAGGTCAGAGGTGCAGCAGGAGGGTGAAGTCTCCAGGTGTGCGGAGGTCAAAAGCGCCTCGTTCTTGAGGGGAGGCTTGTTAGGGGTAATAGCTGTCAGAGCAACTGCGCTGATCCGCATTAAAGCCCTGTTGAACAGCGTGCCCTGCAAAATTCCCGATATTCCAGGAGAGAGGGACCACTGCCGGTGGGAGTTCTGGGTTAGGGCTCCTCTAAAAAGGGGCCCTGGCCAGAGCTGGGAACGCTCAGCTTGTGTCACAAGTGGTGCAAGGCAGCTGCACGGGAGGGCTTGGCCACAAAAAAATATCTTATAAAATAGAACTGAGGTCCCAAAATGATTTTAGGACCTGAACAGAGGGAAAGGTGTTTCCCAGGAAAACCCCCAGGGCACTCCAGGTGGCTGGGAAGGGAAATCTCCGTTGGCTGAGGTGGGATGGTGACCCTGAGGGTCAGGAGGGAATGACCTTCCCCTGACACCTTGGACTGACCCAGAGCCCATCGCAGGTAGCAGTGGATCCCTGGACCACCTCCCACTGAAGCTGCAAAGTTCTCTGGTATTTAGGAACATGAAAAAAATACGGAAAACCCAAGGAATTGCAGTTCTTTTGGAATGGCTTTGCTTTTAGCTCCTACTGCTCCTTACTGCTGCAAAACCCTCTCCAGAAGTTGCTCGTGTGAGGGACAAGCAGCTTCCCAAATTTCCGGGGTGGGTTAAACCCAGCCCAGGGCAGTAAAAGGAGCGTGTGCTCCCTCAGTAACAGCGTGTCACACAATCACAGAGGGCACAGGGGGACCTTGCTGGGACATGACTTTTTTCATTCTCTCAGGGATTCTCTTTCCCTTCTGTCCTCAGCTGCCGCAGCCGAGGCAGGAGAGGAACTGTCTGACAAAGGTTTCATTGACACAAGTGGATGATTTTTGCTAGAAAGCACTTCCTTCTCTGCTGAAGGCTTTGAAGTGGTGCCTTTGTTCTTTCAGGCTTGCTATTTTTTTTTTCCCCTCGCAAAAATTGATAGACAAAATACTTGAAAGTCATCTTTTAGTCCAGACAGAATAACAGGAGCAGCAACAGAAACCCTTCATTTGAAAAGGTGTCATCCTGCTCGAGTGAGGCATTTGAAATATCATTTTCTAATCCTTGTCAAGAAGACAGTGCCTTAAGTAACTGAAGAGTGCCTGTTGAATTTTAAACCATGGTTTACTCTTCCAGTTGTCTTCTTCCTTCTGTGCATCTCAGCGTGCCCTGGCTCTGCTGCCTCTGATCTTTGTCCCTCTTTCATGTGGCTTTTGCAAAATGGATTAATGGAGATGAACTCCCTGTAAAGTGCAGTGAATCAGCGTCCAAAGGTGCCATTGTGAGGCAAGGGATTATAAATAAATCTGGTTTTTAATATCTGAGCAGGCTGGTAGATTTGGGGGTTCTAAAAACTGAAATTCTGGTTTTTCTCTTTTTTGCTCCTTGGCACCAAGTGTTGTTCATCCCTGCTGTGGAGACCTGGTTCTCCATGGCTGAATAAATGGAAATTCCTTGGTGAGAGGGTCAGATCTGTTCCAGACCCGGCAGGATCAGGTCCTGGAGGTTCCAGGTGAGGAGAAGGGCCTGTGATAACACTGCCAGTGATAACACTGCCAGCAAGAGAGTTCCTGCTCCGTGGAACTCCAGCTCAGTCACACCACAGAGATCAGCAAACCACCAGGGACAGCTTCCTGTGGTTTGACACTGGGACCCTGGAGTGGAGCATGGCTGGGTTAACTCCTGATTAACTCATTTTCATGTCCAGGATCTCCAGGTTGCTGTCCACCAAGGAGGCTTCCTTGGCAGGGAAGGATGGGTGATTCCAGCAGTGCCATTCCCTTTGGTGTGATGCCTTAGGTTTTGTTTTCTATATTTTTCAAATCCTGGACTGCCCAGTCTGTAACTCTAAAGTTCCTTGTAGCTCGTGAGCTGCTCTCTTAGGCCAGACAGACACAACAAAGCCTCTCTGAGCTGTTCAAGGACACTCGGGCTGTCCTAGGCCCAAAAGGGGTAAACTGGGACCATGAGAGAGGTGGAGAAATTGAAGAGAGCTAAAGATTTAATTGGTGAATTTATGCTGAGATGCAAATGGACCAAACCTATATCAGTGTCAAAAACTCGTGACCTGTGGTCCATCTTGGGGTCCATTTTATGGAAGCAGCCTCTGGCTCCCCAGGGTGTGCCTTGAAGGCCTTCAAATAAATCCCTGCCTTTATTCCCTTACTCCTGTCTGGTCTCTGTTTCTAGGTGGCTGGGAGAAGGCATCAGGTGCTCCCAGACTGGGTGTGCAGGAGAAAAGCTTTCGGATGCAGAGCCTGGGTTCTTTATTCCCCACCCCACAATCAGTGGCTCCTCTGCGTGTGCTCTGACCTGGCAGCCAGGGGAGAAGTGGAGAGAGCTGAGCAGCAGCAAGGGACATTTCTGCCCACACCCATGGGACTTGTTGCTCCTCACACTTGCTAATTGTGGTGGTTTAGCTCTTTGGAAGTCCCATTCCCGAGCCAGGAAAGACGAGAGAAGCCTGCAGATTCTTGTTTTAAGGTTGTTTATTCTTTCTTATCTCTTAGCTAGCTCTCAGCCTCGGCCGCAGAGCGAGTGCCAGCCGAAACCTTGCAGGACCTGCCCACAGCCAGGCAGTCCTGCTTCTTTTCTACCAGTCCAGTGAACCAACCACTGTCCAAAACGTATTATTATTTACTGTTATATACCAATAAATTTTAACTAATTCTAGACATGTCATTTTTACCTCGTTCTGAATCTACCAATCTTTTTGTGCCACCGTTACCAAGAAACATGGAGGAGAGAGGAGAAGAAGGAGAAGGGAGAACCACACCCAAAATCCTCCATTTTAACTCCTCAGTCCTTATTTTAAAACCTAAATTCTACGTTTTCACCCTGTGATAAACTAAGCTACTAACATGTTTCAGACTGCTGTGGCTTGTAGTTCCTCTTGTAACGTTAGTAATTTTTCCCATAAGCTAAAATCAATAAGCTGTATTATTTTGGGCTTGCTGCCAGGGTCTGAGACCCCCTTGCTGAGGTCTCTGACCCCCCAGGGCAGCCAGAGGCATGTCCTGGCTTCAACACACACCCAAATCCCTGGGTTTGGAAATGGCAAGGAAAAAGAAATGCCACGGAAGAAAATGCCATGAGTGAGTTATCACAGAATCCCGGTGTGGTTTGGGTTGGAAAAGACCTCAAAGCCCATCCAGTGCCACCTCTGCCATGGGCAGGGACACCTCCCACTGTCCCAGGGTGCTCCAAACCCTGTCCAGCCTGGCCTTGGACACTGCCAGGGATCCAGGGGCAGCCACAGCTGCTCTGGGCACCCTGTGCCAGGGCCTGCCCACCCTCACAGGGAAGGGTTTCTGTGTGAGATCTCACCTGAACTGCTGGTTTGGTTCCAGCTTTGTCATCTCCGCTTTCCCAGACCCCTGGCAGTGTCACCAGAGCACCTCTGGCTGATCCCCACCCTCCTCAGCACTGAGGCAGCTCAAGGCTGAATTCCCAGCAGGACCAGCAGCCTGGCTGGGATGAGCTGGGCTGCCCTGGCCATCCCAGGGCCCGGCAGTGGCCTCAGGGCTCATCCCCCGCTTGCACCAGAACTGATAAACCCTGGGAAGTGATAAGGCACCAAAATCAGGGAAATGGTCCCAAGAACCCCACAAGGTGGGGAAATCTCTTAAAACCCAGCCAGGCTAAGTCTGCCTCTCCATCTGCTCCGGTGCCTTGTCCCACCTCCCCAGCTTCCCACCAGAGCTGGGTGAGCTTTTATAAATGGAATTTTCAACAGAATGCTTGCCCACAATTTCCTAAATATTTCATTCAAGTAATATTTAAAAAAGGATTCTTTTCAGTGTGGCTGTCACTGATGGGAAGCCCATCTCCCTTCTGCTGAGCTGAATTTTCCTGACTTCTCATAACTGGGATAACTTTGAGGTCGGTCTTTAGGAACTGTAAAAAATCAGAGTTATTGGGATTTACAGGGGAAAAGAAAGATCATTCTTTGCTCCTTGTTCTTTCTGCTGCTCCTCTCCCTCCTTCAGAACTGCAGCAGCACAGGAAATAAACCCCAATAAAGCAGCCTGAACACTGCCTTTTTTTTTTTTTTCAAATCCCCATTCTTAGCAGAAGCAGCGCTCAGCTGGAAGCCCAATAAAACCTTTGAAGCGGTAATTTGCGCCCATTCTTTTAAAGCCTTTTCCCATTTTAAATATTGGTATAAAAAGGGGATTTGAGGCATCAGGATCGCCAAAGCAAACATTTGACACGCTGTTATATTAGACTTATAGAATATAAAGCTCAGGCACACGAACCCAGGCTGTGCTGGGCTGGGGCTCGGTGCTTGCTGCTGCAGGAAGGACAAAAATGATGGAAAAATTCTGGTTTTGTGTGCTGGGACTCGCTGCTGTTACAGAGGAGGAGGATTGCACCGAGCTGGGATGGCAGCAAGCTGTGAAAGGAAAATCCTCCTGTCCTAGGATGGAGGGCATTGGGTGATTTGTGTGTTTCAGCACAGCCCCAGTGCCACTGACAGCCTACAGATACTTATATGTGGGTGTTGTCCTGGAAACTCCCCGGGCTCAGAGGTTCCTTGGGGTTCTGTTTCTGGAAGGTGACACCAGCAGCCCCGATCCCAGACCTCAGCGAGGCCTCCATCCCCTTCCTCGGACCCAGCTCCTGGATTTTGGGAGCAGGGAGATGGATGTAAAGATCCCCACAGCAATAAACAAGTGTTTGGTGTGCAGAGGGTTTGATAAGAGCCACTTTTCACCATCCCTCCCTCTCTTTTCCTCCCTTTTTCTGCTGTCCTGGAGGCCGGGGAGGCTCCTCTTTGCTTTTGGGAGCAGTGCCTTCATGCAATCCCCTGTTTTGTTAAATCTGGTGGAAACCTATCTTCAAAGCCTTTATTCCCTTGAAAGTTTCGGCGATTAAAAACTTTTGGGATAGAAGGGAATGGGAGAAGAAATCCACAGGGCACGGGGTTCTTTGGGCTCCCAGGTGGAGCATTCCCAAGGTGCAAAGCAAGGCCTGATGCTCTGTGTTTGTCATCTCCCCTGGCAAAGCCAACACTGCAGCTCCTGTTCCCGCTGGAAAGAAAAACAAACTGGGAACAATGGGAGAAAGCCCAGAGCCCGGCCTGGAGCGGGGCTGGGGGCAATTCAGTCATTTCCCAGGCTCCAGCTGGAAAAGGGAATCCCAGAGCTGGGACTGGGGTGTGAGGGAGCAGAGGGGGTGTGGGGTGGTGCCCTGTGTGTGCTCACTCATTCCAGTGTCCCACAGGGATTGGGGGATTTAAACTGAGCTCGTTTAGGCCTCCCTGGACTGGATTCTTACCTGGAGTTGTGCTCTGAATCCAGTGGGGGAAGGCCTCAATGAGTTTATTTCTGAAGCCAGTATTTGGAAAAAGCCACCGAGGTAGCCAAGAGCAGAAAATCCTGTTAGAAAGAGGGATCTATTTGGTTTTCTGACTCTCTAGAACAAGGGAGAAGGTTTCAAATAAAACCCTGAGCTCACCGAGTGATGCCAAAAGCGCTGCTTGCACACGAACCACGAGGCTCTCCCCAGCAGAGGCACAGATTTCCCTGGAAATTCAAAAGAAAAACTAAAAAATAGAGTCCTGCACGTGCCTTTAAGATGCTGCCCTTCCCCAAAAAGAGGCATTTCCCAGTGTCCACGTCCAGGCCGTGCTGGAGGGGCCGAATGGAACCTCCCCTCACAAACGTGTCGCTGTTTTCCCTCCGCTCGTGGCATAAATCATAGGAGGGGGAAAAAAACCCTGTTAGCACAGAGCTCAGGTTTGTTTATTTTTTTGCCAGCTGCAACATGCTACCCTCTTAGGGGACGGTGGAAAACCAGGGCTGCTCGAGGCTGGAGTGACATGTCAGACCCAACCCGGGGCCTGGCCCCTCTCAGTGAATTACAGCCTTGTCAGGAGCCCATTATCCACATCCATATATACATTTATACATCCAGAGATGGAGTTTTTTCCAATTAAGGTCGGGGGTTTTTTTATCAAATCAAATACCTGCACACTAAATTACGTTCCTGGTGCCAGGCTGGCTCTGCCTGCCTCAGCCCTGGGACACAGGGGGTTTGTTTGAGTGGCCGGGGAGGTCCCGCGGAGCTGAGGAAACGCTGCCTGACCTTCCCCGCGTGGTTTGTTTGGGAATATTTACCACAACACATCCCAGGGCTGCTCCTGATTGGTAAAAATATTCCGAGGCAAAAGCGTGGAGGCCCGGGGTGCCGGGTGAGGGAAGGAAGGGGCTCGGTAATCGGCTGCAGCCATCCAAGATGTTTGCTCATCTGTTTTCTGAGCCCAGTTTGTTTTGTTTATTAATAGGCCTTGAAATGCCAAGGGGAAGGGTTAAGGTGAACTGAAAATGCCAGATGTTCCTCTGGCACGGAGGCTCCTTTTGTGCTGGCTAAAATTAGTGGGGTGCTGGCTTTTCCCTTTTTATCCGCCCCCCTCCCTCGGAGCAAAGGATGCTGTTGTTGTTTTAGAAGGGGCCAGAAATCTCAGCAAATTAAACAAATTACTGAAGGTCAGTTTAATCACGGCCCAGCACTTTCCATGGTCAGATGCAAAATAGTCCATGCTATAAGTAAAAAAAAATATTGAATAATAAAAATAAATTAAGAAGCTTTGCTTTTCCATGGTGGAAAAAGGGAGTAATAGTTATGAACAAGCAGCATTTTTACACAAACAGCCAGGAGATGCTCCTGCTGTCATTTTGACAGGACAACTTTAGGCAAATAATACTGGACCACAGCATCCCAGTTCCTAAGGGTTTGGTCCTGTAGTGTATCCTCACAGGAGGAAAAATCTGTCCCTGCTTCACACACCCAGGAAGCACTGGCATCAAATCCTGCCTTTTGTGCTTCCCAGGAGCTTCAGGGTTGGGAGGATTGAATTCAGAGCACACTTGGGGGTGGCTTTTCCTCACGGGGCCCTCCCCAACCCCGACAATTCCTGTTCAGGGAGCAGAATGGGAACCTCTCCCTAATCCTGTCCCGTGGATGTGTGGGACAGATCTTGGGTGGGAGCTGAGAGGGGCTCGTGCTGCAGGAGAAATGCAAAGCTCCTTCAGTGACTGCATCAGCTCCAGGCTGTGCTGGAACAATCCTGGCTGGGCAGGATGAGAGGGGAGGGAATGGTCCTGAGGAATTCACAGAGCATTCCTGGAAGTGCCTGTGCTGACGGACACACGGAGGGGAAGGATGGGGAGGGACACTGGAGCAGAGCTGACACTCCCTAGGTCAGGAAGGGACATCTGGATTTTCATTTCACTGCTCCCTGGAAAAGGGGATCAGGCCTTGGAGCTGCCCAGGGAGGTTTGGAGTCCCCAGGCCTGGAGGTGTCTAAGGCACTCGGTGCTCTGGGCTGGGGACAAGGTGGGGATCAGGCACAGCTTGGGCTCCATGGTCCTGAGGGCCTTTTCCAACCTCAGTGATTCTGGGATTATTAAATATAAGAAGGAAATGTGTGGCTTTTCTTGATATCTTTGATTTTAAATTAATTAATTTGAAGTTAAGGTAAAAGGGATTCTATGAGAGAGAACGTAACAACAAAACTTGGATCTATGGAGATGACTCTGGACATGAGTGGAGCAGGAATCAATTCCAAACAGGAAAAGCTGATACACAGTGAAGGTGTCTGAAATAGATCCCATTTCAGATGGTTTGGACACTTCCACACAGCCTGAACCTCAGTTTGTTTCTGAGCATTGATCCCAGGGCCTAAAACCTGGCTTAAGTCACTCCAGTTCAGGCTTTTATGGTCTGAAATGGAGCTGGAGAGGTCAGGGTCAAGCACAGACTCGGAGTGAGGTTTGATACCTCCAGGGATCTGAAAGGCAGTGAAATCCAGCAGGATTGAGGCGTTTCTGGAGGCTTTGTCTCATGACAAGTCCAGCAAATCCAAGAAATCAGAACATCCTTAAGATCTGAGGCCTTACCCAGCCTCCCCAGAAGACACAGATCCTTCAGAGATCCGTATATCCAGGAATCTTAAAGGTTTGATACCTCCAGGGATCTGAAAGGCAGTGAAATCCAGCAGGATTGAGGCGTTTCTGGAGGCTTTGTCTCATGACAAGTCCAGCAAATCCAAGAAATCAGAACATCCTTAAGATCTGAGGCCTTACCCAGCCTCCCCAGAAGACAGAGACCCTTCAGGGGAGGGAGACCCACACAGGAATCAGGCCCTGCCCAACCCCTCTGGTGCCTCACTGTTCTCCCTGCTCCGAGGGCGAGGAATCAGCCACTCCAGGGAATGGCCCAGAGACAAAATGTTAATGGTGTGTAGTGATTTAACTGCATTATAGCCCTTCTTGAACGAGGTACAGAACATAAAGGTGGCCTGCTTCTATTTTCGATGCGGATATTATGGAAATTTATGGTGATGATGCCAATCTCGTGAACCCCCTCAGGTTTCTGAACGGTTTCCAAGCTGTGCCCCTCGCCCAGGGTGGAATTCTTTGTCGTTTTGTTCTGGTTTTGCAGCGGGGCCGGGCGAACCCCCCGTGTGTGTTTTGTGTGCTGCCCTTTCCTGCCAGCCAGGGGCTGCCTCTGGCCCCGGTTTTTTTGGCTGCTGGAAGAAAAGTTTGTTTCTGAGGTGAAAAAATTTGCCTTTTAAATTTCAGTGCAGTTCATACCCAGATTATAATTCATAGCCAGGGCTGAATACCAAATGACCCCGGTCCTCGTTTCCATGAATATCCTGAAAGGCAGCGAGTGAGGCAAGGGGAAACGCTGGCCCAAATCCAACGCCGTTCCCAAATCAATGGCATTTATGGAAAGGTTGGATTTGGCCCCTTCCATCTTTCATTTCAAGCTCTCAGATTAACAGAATATAAATATTGCACGATGCCCCAGAGCTGCCCCAGCAAATGGCTCCAAGATGCATCTTTCCTCCTTGAACAAGGCAAATATTGTGAGATGGAGTCTCCGGGAGAAAGACTGGAAAAGCTGTTAGCGACTGTTCCTGGTGTGTGCTCCAAGGTGCTTGTGGAGACTGAAACTTGGAGGAGAAACTCCCAACACGAACCAGAAATTCTTTTTTGGCACAGCCAGAACAATCAGCAGTGGCTGTTTCCATGATGCATCATTAAAAAGGTTTCGTCAAGCTTAGTCCTGCTGGTTCCACGCTGTCTGTTATCCCCAGAGTTTTCCATTACAAAGGAAAAGAAGGAAATGGGAATTTTCTTGAAAGGGAGATAAACTCGCTGGAAATTTTCCTGAAGAGTTTTCAAGGCTCCTGCAGTCGATCAAGATTTGCCATATCTTGGCAATCATGGCTTATTCCTGCTCCGTTCCCTGTTTTCCAGAGGTGTGGGAGCAGCTCAGAGCTTTTAATTATGGAATGATCACCCCGGGAGTGCTCCATGTCTGCTGCTGAGGGTGATTCCTGTTGGGATGCCAAGCAGTGGGGTATGTCCTGGCCAACCCCATCCCACCAGCCCTGCTCTTCCATGCCAAAATAGTGACCAAGCAGAGGTTTCACTCCCATTCTGGAGTCGTTGCTTTCTGGGATTGAAATTTTGGGATAAAACACAGGGATTTCAGCTGTATCCCTAGGGAGGCCAGGCTCTGGTCCTGCAGGGTACCTGTGGTGTGGAACAGGTTGGGATTTCTCCATCAGGGCTGGAGTTGCTGTTCCTGTGTCATTTTTCTGGCACATCATTAATAAACTGGGAATTTCACCCCTGATCTCCACTGTGTCCTGCTGAAAACCACCTGGGTTTCGCTTTTCAGCAACACCGAGATAAAAGAATAAAAATAAAAGAAGAGGGTGGGGGGCTGAGCGTGGTGGTTGTGTTTGAACTGGGATCAGTCTTGTTGAATAATGGATCAATCAGCTTGGAACGAGCATCCACGCTGGAAAAAAACACAACTGGAAATTCAGATACCCAGGGGTTGGGAAGGATTTTCCAGCATTGCCTTCCCAGGTAGGAACCTCTCACTAAATGGGACCTGGCCCAAATCTTTGTTGCCTCCATAGGATGTGCATTGATCCTTTATTGTGTCTTATCCATGGAGATGGAAACAATTTATCCCCTTCTGTAGCAGCCTCCCCTGAATTTAAGGACCTGATGTGTGTTCTTCCTGTTTTTCCCGACTTTGGCTGATTAACTCCAGTTCCTCCCACTCTCCCTCTCATTTCCCAAAACCCCTGACCCACGGATCGGGATGAATTTGGGGATTGATCCTTTTCCAGGAGCTGTTACAGGAGGCTGCCTTTGCCAGCAGGTGTCACCATAAGAGAACGATAATTCCGGCTCGGCTGTTGGGCAGGAAACGGGAATTCTGTCCCGGCACTTATCCCTGCTCCGCATCCCAGTGGAACTCCTTTATTCCACAGCCACTTAGCACTGGCTTAGGAAATAAGCGAGGCCTGAAAGCAGGAGACTCCCAGGCAAAGGGATCCACGCCGAGTTTGGAAAGCTCGGCACAGGGATTTTACGAAGTGGGTGAGGATTTGGGATGGCAGAGGCCTCTGGGTCTGTGTGTTCCATCAATCCCTGGGGCTGCAGCAGCCGGGAGCGCGGGCAGCTTTTCCTCCTGCTCATTTCTCCGTGCCCCGAGCTGTGTCCTGCAGGCAGCAGCTCCCCAGACCCCGATATTCACACAAAAGCTCAGGGGACCCCTCCCGGGTGGGCTGTGACCTCACACTGGGATTTATTCCAGGGATAATCAGGGCAGGAGTGAGGATCTCGCTGTTCTCCCGCTCTCCCCTCTGGCTTGCAGAGGAGTTTCGGTCACTCCTCTCCCCGTCTGCACAAACCAGCAGGAACAAGTGTCCAAAGGATTGCCAGGAGAGCCTTCAACCAAAGTGGATTTTCTCCCAGATTTCATGATTTTCACGACCTCTGACTCCGCAGAGGGGTTTTGGGGTGCTTCTGGCTGCGTTGGGCGTTTTTGTGGATGGCTGCAGGACAGCCTGGATGCCCGGGGCTGCCACGTGCCGGGGAAAGGGTCTGAAAAAGCGTTTTTGGGTTTCTCTTTCCTTGCATAAATACTGGAAATCAAGCCCGCTGCAAACTGAAGGATTAGTATGGAGCTCTTTATCTAAATACACTCTGTCCCCCCCGCCGCCCCCTCCCCAAAATAAAATAGCCTTGTTTGAAATTTCCAGGGAAGCTCAAGGCCTGAAGCATTGGGTGAGATGTAAATTTCTTAAAATATTTATCCATCCATAAGTGGCTACATATTTGACATTATTATAGGGTTTCTCAGTGTTCCATTTTATTAAAAAATATTTATTTGGTTTCTAAGATTACTGCTTCTCTGACCACAGAAAATTCAATTACCGAAAACTGCAGCTATCAAATTGGTTGAAAATAAATAGCCTTTTATCCAAACCTGGCATGGGCTGGTTTACTTTTAATACGTAGCCATAAAAAAAAGAAGCTCTTTCCACCGAGAGCCGGTTGGGTACAGAGCGAGAAGCCAAGGAATACTTTGCATCCTCAGGTTTTATTTAAAATAAGGGAGGGAGGGGGGAGAAAATAAGTCGTTATGAGACTAATTAGCACCTCGTTTTTCTTTTTTGTTTGGATGAGCGACAGGAGACGTCTCAAGGCATTTCTTTTATTACGATAAGTGAGTTTTGGTTCGGGATACACGCAGGTAACCATCCCGAAGTTTTTCTGGATGCGCTGGATGTCTCCTACCTGCGAGGTTTGAAACAGGCATTGAGTTTGCAAGTGGCGAATAATAGAAATTAGTGCTGGAAGAACGGCCGGAGGTCGCCTGGGCGAGTTTTTAAATTGATTTTCAGCGCTATCTCAAGACTTGCAGAGGTTTTTTCATGAAGGAGGGACCCGAGTGTGGATAAAGGATTTGGGATACAGGGGAAATACGAGGCGTCTGCTCAGCCACAACCACCCCAGCTCTACCAGTGCTCTCGCAAAGGCCAAATAAACCCGAAGGCAGCGAATTTTAAAAATAATCTTTGTCTTTCCACCCTTTAACAAACCGGGCTGAGAATTCCGCTGCTTTAACTCGTTCAACAACCGCGCTGCTTTCCCGGGCCTGCGAGAAGTCCCTTCCACGTCTCGCCTGAAGTCACCGCATCTTTCAGCCGGGGCCGGGGGGCATCAAAGGCTGGAATGCGAAGCATCCGTGCCCCGTGGCACGGCAGCAGCCGGGCGCTAACAGGAGCTGTTGGCGCTGCGCTGGCGCGGAGCCCCCGCTGTCCCCACATCAAGGATGCTGCTGAGAGACGGCCCCGCGGCCGGGATGCTCCAAAGAGCCGCCCGGCCCAGCCCCGTGCCATGACCGCTGGCGAGATCAAAGCTCGGGGGAAAGGGAGATAAGGCCACGGGGCGCGTGGGCCTCCCAGAAATGCTGGGTTAAAGGGAAAAATGCCTCGCTGCCGGGGATGAGCGCCCGGGGCTCTCGGGTGACTCCCGGGAGAGGTGCGGAGCTGGGGAGGTTAAAGAGAAGCTGGAACGCGGCAGGGTTAAAAATCTGGCTGTTTGTCGCTTTGGAAAGATGTCTCAATTCCCTGGAAGATCTGCGGGAAAACTGGGCAGCTGCTGAGAGGGGTTAGAATATAAAATATTCCCGTGTCTCCCGCTGGGCACACGGAGAGTGACGGCCATCTCCTGGCAAACTGGAAGCGTTTTGTGGCTTTCTGAGCTTCCAGGCTTTGGGAATGCACGGGAGGAGGATGGCCCGGAGGTCTCGGTCAGAGCTCCTGGGTCAAGGCAGCAACCCGGACCTATTTCCCAACTCATCCCCTTTAGGCAGCACCTGAATTCCCCCTGCCCTGAGCCCTTCCAGCTGCCAGCCAGACACCACAAAGGGCCGTGCTGGTGAGGTTATTGAAGTGAAATAATGCTTGGGAAGGGCTTTAAGAAGATTTTGTGAGGAAAGGACTCACTTAGGGTTGAAGAATAGCTGGCTGCTGTTCCATGGATGTGGTTTTGCAGGTCTGTACACACGGCCCATTGTACACAAAAGCCACTTATTTGTTTAAGGCCGTTGCTGAGTGTGTTATGTGACACGGAGCCATCCAGAGAGGCTGCCCCAGCCAGAACTGCAGGGAGAACAGAGCCCGGGCCTGCACTTTAATCCCCTTTCTGCTGTGATTTCCCAATTGCATCGGGAGGCGAAGTCTCCCTGAGCTTGGAGTGTGATTCTGCAGGAAGATAATCCACCCATGGCTCTGCCACAGCTTTTCCAGGAGCCTTTTCCCGGCTCCCCTGGAGGAGAACCAACCCCCCCTGCTCCCTGCAGAGCCTGGGAGCTGCAACGCTGCTGAAATGTAGTTTGGGGATAAAATGTAGTCGAGGTATCTGTAATGGATCCTGCACTCAAAGCCAATAGAGCATGAGCTCAGCAATCAGCTGGCAGCCCATAAAATCTCCGTTACCTTTCTTTTCTCTTCCTTTTTTTTTTTCCTACGGTTCTTAAAGGGATGGTGTGAGGGAAGCCGAAAGTCTGGGAGTTACAGGAGCAGCTCCAGACTTCTGGAGCAAATGGAAATCAAAGCCCGTTGCAGTTCTGTGCCGGGCTGGGTGACTGCAGCAATGTCCCTGCTGTCCCACTCGGGCTAAGCCCAGCCTAAACTCCCACTCTTGGCTGGGGCCTCCTGACCAGCAGTAAAACAACATCACTCGCAGCAATCCCTGGAAGTGTGCTGGTCCAAAACCCTCCTGTATTTATATATATTTTTAAATGGCTGCTTCCAGATAACATTGCTTTCCTCGTTTTAAAAACCCTGCCTGGAATAAAGAGCTTCTTTGGGAGCTTTTTGAGATGGGCGTTAGTGCTCAGTGTTGCCTTGGTAGCAGAGACCCTCCGTGTTCCAGGGTTCCTACAAACAACACATTGACTGTGGCCCCGCTTTATATTCTCACTAAATCAAGGTAAAGTTTTTTAAAGCCCGATTCATATTAAAAAATTTTCCTGAGGGTGTGAAGTGATTTTGACAGAGGCGCAGCTCATGCCGAGAACCCTCCAGACTTGCGGCTTCAGAGCGAAGAAGGGAAAAAATATAGCTTGGGGTGGGGACAGGAGGTAGAAATAGCTGAGAGGACCCTTTGGTCTTTAATTCATGTCAGAAGAGCCCCAGCTGTCACCCAGCACTTGTCCCAGATTTATGGATCATCTGTTTTGCTAATGCTTGTGGATCTCTTGCTGAACATAACCCTTCTGGAGGGTTTTTTCCCTGATCAAAGGCTGCTCGAGTTATAAACGTCCCTGTGATATCTTGAGGTTTTGCTGAGAAGAAGCTGCACTGATGGAGGGGTTCTCGGGGTTCTGACGAAGCCATATATCTTCCCTCGTGTATCTCCACTTTCATTTTCTGTGTACTGAGCAATCTGTGCTTTAAAAGACCCAGCTGAGGGATTTCTGGGCTGGATGTGACCACGTGGAACGAGGCCATTTGTTCACTGTCAGCATTGCCTGAAATACTGAACAGCCACGTTTAAACATTTGCAGCATTTTGTCTTGAATTCACTCTCGAGTAAAGTTTTAGAGAGTTTGTACCTGCGTGCCTGCAGGTGGAGATTGGAGGTTCAATGCCAATAAAGGAAAGCAGGGTTTGAAGCTTGTGGAGCTCACGATGTCACAACTGGTCCTTCACCCTTCTGTTCCAATTGTTTCCCAATGATTACAGAAATAAAAGCCTGTTGCAGGTTTTATTTTATGGAATATTGTTCTAGGTTATTGTTTTTATGGAATTAAAGGCTGTTCATGGACCAGCAGCTGCCAGGCACGGGTGTGTCCTCTCCCTCCCTGGATCACCCTGGGGGCCCAGATGAGCTCCTTGCCCTGCACCAGGGTCTCACACTGGAGATTGCAGAAAACGGGATTTGTGATTAGAAATTAGGTTACAATGGAAGATGTGCCCAAAAGTCTGTATTCTATCACCATCTTCAGGAGCTGCTAAAACTGGTGGGACAGTACTCCCCCATCTCCTTCACCACTCATCCCTGGTGAACTCATGGGGAGATCTTCTGTTAATGGCCAGCTGTTAAAGCCAGGTAGAGCAGAGTTCTTTATCTCTGCCATGACCCATCCTCTCTCCACGGGGATATCTTCTGGTCATGGGCCATCCAGCCTCACCCATGACTGATAAAATTCCATCATCCCATTGTGAGATGCTCTGCCCAGAGGGAGGAACCAAGCATTCCATCCCGGATATAAGCTGAGGTTTGGAACACCAGGAGCAGCCTTTCCACTGGATTCCCAGAGGAAGACCAGAGCCTTCCACAGCATCACTGCCTCAACAGAACCATCACTCCAAGATTACTGCAGCCACCATTTAATGGGACTGCTACCATTCCCCTGACCGTCAGGGGGTCAGGTTGTACGCTGATTCTGTCAGTGGGTTGTTCTTTTCATGTACTATTACTTTTTTTTTTCCTATTTGTTGTCCTGTTTTTTGCTAAGCCTTCTGTTTTAACCTTGGCGCCAAAGAATTTTCACACTGTTTCATGTAAATAATGGCCGATGTTTATTTAACCATCTTTTCTGGTTTTCGTTCCTTTTGTGATAAGAGAAAGTTTGATGAGCAGCCTTTTTCTCCGGTGGGATTGAAGAGGAAGTGACATGTCCTCCAATCCCTTGCGGAATTGAGAATCCTATAAAGTATCAGAAATGTAAATAAACTTTTTCTTTTCCCTCCTTTCTGCTGAACCTAGCAGGTGTGAGAGTCTCCTTTATTGTGCTTTCACCGGCACATCTATTAAATTGTATTTCTGACTTGAAGTCTCTCACGAGTTTGCTTTCAAACCAGTACAGTGTCCTTGCTCCTGTAAGAGGAAGGAGTTCCTTTATTCCTATGAAATTCCATGGGCAGCAGTGGATTTCGGCCCCCTTAGGCTGGGCACAGCCCGGAGGTGTCCGGAGCTGAGCAGTTTCCAGCAGCAGCTGAATTACAGATGCAGTGTCTGACATGTGCCCGAGCTGAGAAAGGATCACCCACCAGGGAATGGCAGCAGAGGGATTCCATTCCCAAATCGTGGAATCGTGGAATGGTTTGGGTGGGAAGGGACCTTAAAGATCATTTAATTCCACCTCTGCCACGGGCAGGGACACCTCCCACTGTCCCAGGCTGCTCCAAGCCCCATCCAGCCTGGCCTTGGACATTTCCAGGAATCCAGGTGTGTCTGGGAAAACGCAATAAAGAGGCTCTCACACCTGCCAGGCTCAGCAGAAAGGAGAGAAAAGGCCACTTTATTTACATCTGTCACGTCTTATACAATTCTGAACTCCACAAGGGATTGGAGGACATGGCACTTCCTTCTCAATCCCACTGGAGAAAAAAAGATGCTCATCAAAGTTCTCTTATCACAAAAGGAATGAAAACCAGAAAATACCGTTAAGTAAACATTGGCTATTATTTACATGAAACTGTGTGAAAGAATCTGACTCCAAGGTTAAAACAGAAGGCTTTAGCACAAACCAGGGCAACATCCAGGGGCAGCCACAGCTTCTCTGTGGAACCTGGGATTTTAGGACACATCTGAATTGTTTTAAATTTTAACTGAGTCCCTGCCATGGAGAGACTGAAAAGTCTCCATGGTTCCTTCTGCTTTTGGATGGGAGCTTTGCCAGGGATGGAGCGAGGCAGGAAGCTCCTGTCCCTTTGGGGGCTAATTAGGCACATTCCCACAAGGAATATCCCTTGTCCTGGAGCCTGGGAGGATTTGCTACAACATTTGGAGAGTTGCTGGGTGTGGGAGATAAAAAAAAAAGTGAGAAACTGGAATTTTGAAGTGATTTCAGCAGAGGCATCCCATGGGTTGGCTCAAGAGCAGCCCAGGTGAGTCTGCTGGGGTTGTTTCCCTGGGAATATCCCCAAGACACCGAGGAATGAGCAGCCCAAAACACCCCCTGCATCCACGGGGGAGGAGGTGTGAGGGCAGGGAGACACTGCCCAAACCACGGAGTCGCACCTTGACCAGGCTCCAGACCTCAGACTGCCCTAATTTCAGGCTTCCCCAGCTTTAGGTTTGCTCGTTTTAGACCTGAGACCAGCGACAGCTCCCAGTTCTGCTTGGAACACTGGGAAAAGGCCGATCTTTGGAGCAGAGGTGTTAATTTTCATCCATTTTTAGCACGGCATGATTATTGCTGGCCTGACCGTTCCATTCGAAACGCTTTAATTACTTGAGAACAAACTTGTTTGACACAATTCCCACAGCAGCTGAGCGCTACTTTGGAAGCCAAATATTCCGGATTATTCTGTGTGTGCGAGAGCAGGAAAAGGGTCCAGAGCACGCCATGAAAAGCTAAAATCACGGCCCAGTGTCCATTCCGTCACTCACCGGGAATTCATGTGGAATTTCATCGGAGATCCGAGTTTTAGGTACAAATTTGGAGGGTTTATTGCAGCTCTGAAGTGCACGCAGATTATTTTCCTTCAATTCCAAGTCACATTACACCCGGCCAAGCCTGGTGTCATTTTACAGACATGAAAACATAGAAATTCTCTTCTCAAATTCCCTGTTGTTTATTGGGGAGGATTCTCCTTTCTTTTACAGCAGCAGTGGGGAGGAATTCACTGCCCGAGCTGGTTTTATTTAGATGATTTATTTTATTTCTATTCTTTATATCATTTATGTTCCTCCTTCAGTGTTTGTTAATCTGAACTCAGATAACAAACTCTGCCCCATCTGATTTAGAGCCACGGATGGATGAGAAAAGAGAAAAAAGCTGCAGCATCTGAGCTAATAATTCATAATTAAAGAGCTTTGCATATCTCTGAGGTTGGCAACATTCTCAGGGCAGTTCAAAGGTTTTATCCTCGTTTTATTTGTTCCAAATAATGGGATTTTTTTCAGCTTTCTGTTGAATTGGATTAGACCCTGTGGAAAAAAAATTCTGTTAAGATGAGCCTGCAGTTTCGCTGTTGTGAGGCTGACGAGAGGGATCCTCTGGGGTGTGTTTGGGGAGGAATAAAATTGGGATTACGGCTGATCTTCTGCATTTCCCACAATGTTATCTGGGAAGCTGCGAGCAAACATTCTAATCTTTTGTGGTGAATCACAGAACACTGGGGATGGGGCACAGATGGAGCTTCCAACCCACAGCGAGGAGGTTTGGAGTGTTAAATGATGCCGTGCACAGAAATCTGTGAAAATGCCCAGTTCCCTTCAGGGTGAGGTGAAAAATAAACCCATATATTGATTTCTTGTATTAATGCAACGTTTCTCCAGGAATATTGCAAGAATTCCTTTAAAAGGGTATGGAATGGGCCCAAAGTGTGAATTTCAGGTGGGTTATTGCTCTCCTTTCCAGAAAGAAACGTGAAAAAAAAGGGAAACTGAGGAAATGTAGGAATTTCAACGAACAAAAATCAGAAATACAGATAGCAAACCCCAAAGTTTGGGTCTCCTGCAGTGAAAACCATCCTGCTTTTCTGGTGGGGCCCAGACCAGCTCACAATCAAACTTCCAGGATTTTTCATGGAAATTTTCCAGCCTGGAAGCACAGAGGGAGCATGTACAGACAGAAAAGGATGGCAAAGGGGTGGTAAATTCCCTAATAAATCTGTCAGTAGGAAAGAGGCTTGGAAAGAGCTGGGTTTGTAGCTGTCTCCAGCCACCACATCCCATCTTTTAACAGCAGAACTAGCCGGGCTTAAAACTCGATTTCTCCTCTGAAAATGTTAAATTTGCTGGCATAAGATGGCAGCTTTTGACATTGGAATATGGGGCCATTCCACGAGATTTACAGCCTCCAAGTCCATATTCCCTTGAAGATTAAACCTTCATTAAGTTCCCCCTTTTTTTTCCCCTTTATTTCCTGCCTTTTGCTCACATCACACTCTGACTTTCATGGGCACTCCTGGGTTTAGTGCTTTAATAAAAACAGCTTTGGTGGAGGTTTAAAGGCCCTTCAGATTCTCCCGAAAACCTTTTGGAAATTCCCCCCTAAATCAGTAATCCAACCTCCCTTCCCTATCCCCTCGTCTCCCACCATACATCTTCATTAAGATGCATCCCGAAGAAGGCAGCCTCTAACTCAAACAACCCCACCAAGCCTCGATTTTCCCTTCTTTCCCTCCCTTTTTTGGGACTTTTTCCCCCCATTGTTATGACTAGACAGAGGATCATACTGAGTGCATTAGCCAGGCTCTGACTCAGGACACCTACTGCTTGGAATGCCATTGCTCCCTGGAAGGAAAGGGCTGAACCCTCCTCTCCTGCAGCCCTGAACCCCTCGCCGTGGCCATATTTCTGCCACAGGAATACTTTGCTGGCAGCTCCAGCCAGGCAGCGTTGGAGAGCTGCGGTAGTTTGTTGTCAAAATGAAAAATGGTTCAGTGCAAAAGGTCCCGGCGCTGGGATGCGAACAATCAAGGAACACTAAGTCAAGCATTTGACAAGGAACTTTGGTCTCGCTGTTAAATACCACTTAATATTGTCCTGCCCGATAATCCCTGCTGTTTAACAACCCTGGAATCATGGCTCGGGGATGGCATCCTGCCTTTCCTGAGGGGAAAAACCCGGGCCAGATGTCAGGGATTTGCCGGCAGAGGGGAAGATGTGTCTTTTAATAGCCAGGGAAAATTGAGATGTTGCGAAAAGGAGACGATTGCAGGCGCGCTGTGGTCTCGGTTCTGCTTTGGAGTTTGTGTGCAGAAGGTTCAGGAGCGCTGCAGTTCCAGCTGAGGGCGGCTGGAGGTGAAAGCTGAGGAATTTCCAGCCCTCATGGAAGCTCCTGTGTGCTGGGAGCAACCCCGGAGCAAAGACACGCATCCCAGCCTTTACTGGGAGTGGAACTGGAAAATTTTGCTGTTATCACCTCGATCTCTACAGCTTCACCTTTAAAAGTCCTTCCTCATGGGACAGGTTGTCTTTTCCAGGGAAGATTTGTTGCCTTCAGGCCGTGACCTCTCCTGTCTCCCTGCTTTGACTGGTCTTGCCCAGATAAACCTCTGAGATTTTCATGGCATTTTCCTCCTTGCCTCTCAGTGCCTGATCCCGAGCCATCCCTCCTCCTTTCTCTGTTTTGATGTGTCTTTTTGGTGGTCGGGTTCTTTTTGTAACTAATTTTTATTTTAATGTTTTTGATAGAATCTTTGTAAATAAGGACCTTCCCTTTCGTGAGTTTGGTCCCGTTCTGAACCCAAACTTCCACAGCGTGAATTGGGAACTGTGTGAAGAGATTCCTCACAAAGGTGGCAGAAGATGAACAGATTACTGACCTGAAAGTCCAGAGGACATTCCTTCATTTTAGCTTGGCTACAAACCCAAGCCGGAGCCAGGAATAATCACATTCACAGTGGGGGAGAAAAAAAAGGAAAAAGGGGAAAAGGGTCACAGACAGTAGAAAAGTTAAATGGGAAAATCCAGGATTGGTTCTTGATCTTTAATTTCCAGCCAGGAATTCCAGGTGTAAATTCCAAGGAGTTTAAAGGGAATCATTTTTGGCCAGAGAGGTTTTGGACTCCCCATCTCTGGAAGTGTCCAAGGCCAGGGTTTGGAGCACCTTGGGATAGGGGAAGGCGTCCCTGCCATGGCAGGGGTGGCACTGGATGGGCTTTAAGGTCCCTTCAACCCAAACCATCCCATGATCCCATGAACTTGCAGATGGGCATGATTATTCTTGAATGCCTCGAAGGAGAAACCCAAGCAGTTCAGGAAGAGCTTCGAGGCAGCCTTTGGAGAGAAGAGTCGAGACCTGCAGCAGCTCGGCCTGTCCTTGGTGACGCTCCTGGGGCGGTTTCCTGCAGCCCAGGGGAGGGAGGCAGCGCTGGGCCTGGCCCTTCTCCCGATCCCGGGAGCTGTCGGGGCAGGCCCGGCTGGAGCAGCCTCGTGTTTGCAGCCCCGGCTGAACTCGACGTCCCCCCACCAAGGCAGGGAAACGCTGGGAGAGGCAAATATTTTCCTTCTCTCGCCGTGTCAGCGGGGTTCTGGCAGGTGCCCTTAGGAAAACACATCCCACGTTTCGCAGCGCCCGGCACCCCCGGCCCGCGGCCTTTCCTCGGGCCCTGCTCCACACCCGAGGGGCTCCGAGCCAAACACGGCCCCTGCTCCATGGGCTGGAGGCCACAGAGGGCTGGGGAGGTGATGTTCGGAGCTGGGGAGGTGATGTTCGGGGCTGCCTTGAAAATTGTTTTTAGCCAGGGGTTCCCAGAGGGCCGGGAGGAGGCGGGAGCTGGGCTAAGAGCTAAAGAGGGAAAGGGAATTGTGAGGGATGGAGAGAACCTGCCTGGGAGGGCAGCCAGGGCAGGGGAGGTCACGGCCAGCCGGGGGCCGGGCTGGCTGCAGGAGGTGAAGGCGAAATTTGGGAAGTGGAGGGAAATCAGAGCTCAGGATTGTCCAGGAGTGGGGGCTCCGGCCTGAGCCTCAGCTCGGGGTGGGAATTGCCACCACCCAGGGGACAAGAGCACAGAGACAGACCCTGGCACTGTCACCAGAGCCCTGTTCCAGAGAGCTGCCAGTGCAGAAAGGTTTTAAAGAGAGAGACTAAAAATACACTTCTGTCACAGAAAGACAGACATTCCAAATTCAATAATTTAATTTAATTCATTGTCATAATTATACTATTAAAATATAATTAATTGGATTCCCATTGTTATTTGCTATTAATTTTAAACTAAACAATAATTAGTTTATAAATTAAAAATAAATAAATCATTGCATTAATTGAAGACACTGAAGGAACAGAGAGAATTTGCTGTAATCTTCCTTGAAAATTGTTTTTTGTTCTCCTCTAATTCCCTCAATAAGTGAAAGAATATCGCATTGAGAGTGAAGAAAAGGCTAATTTTTATCGAGCAGCAATTCCTGTGCAACTTATCCCGAATTTTCTGCAGGGAGGGGGATTTTGTTTGTTTTTATCTCCTTGCCCTGCTGCAATCCCAGCCCTCCATGGGAGCTGGGTTCTGTTTCAAGGCCGCTCAGCTTTACGAGCCCGGCGCTGCTCCCCTCGTCCCACGGCCCCCGAGGGAGCGCTGGAAGCGGGGCTGGAAATTTATAGGGAGGAAATGATCGTCTGCCAGGCTGGAGGAGCCACAGATATCAGCTCAGGTGGGTCAGATCTCGTCAGGCAGCGAGCCTGGGGTTGGGCTTCTCCATGGACAGGAGCTGCTCTCCATCCTTGGGATGGATTCCTCTGCTCCTTCAGGAGGTGAAGTGGAAAATTAGTTCAGGGTTTTCCATGCTCTGTGTGCTGGAAGCGTCAAAACCAAGGGATAAAAACAGAGGGATTTCCCCCCAGGGCTCAGCTGGAGATGGGGTGAGTTTGGGGTGGGGGTTTTATGTGGGAAGAAGGAAAGGTGGGAATGGGATGTGGGAATGGGAGTTCTCTGTCTCAGCTGGAGCTTCACTGGAAGGGTTTTCACAGGGGAAACTCCGTCCTGCCAGGGCCTGAGCGAGGGTTGGGATGGGATCAGGCGTCGCTGTGACACCGACAGGTATTTCTGGTAACTCAGCCTGGCCTGCAGAGCTGGATTCTCCAGCTTTCCCATCACACAGGAGCTGGAAAGGTAGGACAAGCAACCCCGGTGGCATTTCTGGGACTTTTTAGCTGATAATTCCCAAAATAGCCACTTTCAACAGCCAGGGGAGCAAAAAAAACCTCCTTAAATTAAAAAAACTGCCAAAATTAAAGCTCTAAAATCACCTGTGCTGCTTGCAGCCCAGCTGGAAACTCCAGTCCCAGGGGAGCCCTGCATTCAGGATCAGCCTGTGGCTGGAGAGGCCCAGGGGTGTCCCAGGCAGGCCTAAATATCCATCCCCATTTTTCCCAGGACTTCCCAGGAATGGATGTTCTATCAGCAGCTCGAGGGTTATTAATGGAGCATGGTCACGAGCCAGTGGAAATGTCTCGCTCTGGATTAAAAAATGAGGTTTCCAGGATCACTCTGGATCTCAGCCCGAAGCTTTTGCCTTTCAGATTGTCCAATAAAGGCCCTGAGATGCTGTTGTGGTTGTTTCCCTCTCGTTTCCATCATGAGCCATGGAAATTTAGGGCTGTCAAGGCAGTGGGCAGCCAGGGTGCAGTGGAACTTTGTCCTCAGCTCTGCTCCATCAGGCTCCAATCTCACTGAGTTTGCTCTTGAGGAATGCTTTGCAAAATTCTTGTGGTCTAAGAGTAGAAAGCAGTAAATCAGAGTTCTGGGCTCCTGCATTGAATCCTTTCATCTCCAACTATTCTATCTTCTAATATTTCTCAAAAAAAAAAATATAGAAAATTGCCTCATTATATATTTTCTCAATTAAAAAAAAATTCAAAATTGATTTCTGGACCCTTCCAAATTCTTCTTTGTTGTCTGGGAAGTTCCCTGCTCTTCTTTTCACATCTGGCCAAGTGACTTCAGGAAAAGCACTCAGCTCATTTTCAGTCGTCAGCTTTTCAGCTGCAAGGAGAGCGATTGGATCTTTCTCAAAAATGATAGGAAAACCCCGAGGTTTGCTGGAATCAAATTCTCAGCCGTGTGGTCGGAAAGGAGCAACTTTCTCTCATCTTCTTCTGAAAGTTATGGTCCCTCTAAATCCCGTTCCCTGAAATCCATTTCCAACCAGAAATTCGGGATGAGATCTGACCTGGAATCCAGCAGCTTGGGAGCCTGGGAGCAGATGGAGTCACCCAAATCCCTCTGCACCTTGGGCTTTTCCTCTGCTCCACCAACAAATACAAACCTCATTATCCCGAGCTGCTTCCTGCTCTGGCTCCTTTCCAGGGCTTTTCCTTGCCAAGACATCCGGCTGTCTGTGGGGACGCTCTCCATGTTCTCCCTTCCTGAACTGGAGCTGATGGGACCCACCTGGCCTGGCTTGGAGATGAGTCAGCAGGAGAGTCCAGCGTTTTTAGAAAGCCTCCCTGGAAGCCGGGTGGAGCAGAGACTCCATCCCAGGGAAGACGGGAAGCCGGGATTGACGTCACGGAGGCTGGAAATGGCACTTGGAGCAGAATGGCTGCACTTGGAGAGGCAAATTCCTGCTGGGGAGCCCAAATATATCCCTGAGTGTCACTGTGGGCGCTGCAGGAGTCGGGCAGAGCCTTCCCAGGAATATCCCAGCCGTGTTCCAGGGGAAGGTTTAGGTAAAGGACTGACTGCAGACAGAGCTGGGATTGGAGGGAATCTCCCTGGTTTTACAGCAACTCCTGCCTTGCAAAATCCCCTCTGTTCCAGCCCCGAGCTGCACTCGAACCACTCCGAGGGACAGAGAAGGGACAGACAGGCTTGGAGAATTCCCAGCCAAGCCTTGTGCTGGTGGATCTTGTGGATAAATGTCAAACGACAGCAGCTTGCTGAGGTTTGGTTGGTAATTATAACTCCTCTGTCTCTTCCCAGAGGAACGGATCCTTTCCCAGCCCGGGCACTGGGAGCAGGGGCAACCTTTCATTCCTGCTCCTTCCTTTCTTCTCCCGGGTGCTTGAAATGCTCAGGCTGAGCCAGGAGGAGATGGAGCTGCTCACTTGTGCATTTGTGGTTTGCAGAGTTCCCTCCATCAGTGTTCCGTGTTTTGGAGGGAGGNCTGGGAGTCCCCTCAGGGGCTGCCTTTACTGGGGAGCTGAAGTCCTGAATTCTCCGCATCCATCCCAAACATTTCCCTGAGGGAAGCCCAGAGGAAAGATGGAGAGACACTCTTCACCAGGGCCTGGAGTGCCAGGACAAGGGGGAATGGCTTCAAATTGACAGCGAGCAGGTTTAGGTGGGATATTGGGCAGGAATTGTTCCCTGNGATCCTTTCCCAGCCCGGGCACTGGGAGCAGGGGCAACCTTTCATTCCTGCTCCTTCCTTTCTTCTCCCGGGTGCTTGAAATGCTCAGGCTGAGCCAGGAGGAGATGGAGCTGCTCACTTGTGCATTTGTGGTTTGCAGAGAGTTCCCTCCATCAGTGTTCCGTGTTTTGGAGGGAGGAGAGAAAACGAGTGAGGGGAGGAGGTTCCCTTGGAGGCAGCGAGAGGTTCACCCCCAAGGGAACTTCCCTGGGAAGGTGAATAAAAACTGTGATTGGTAGGAAATTGTCAGTTCTAATCTAAAGCAGATCCCAAAACCAGGCAGATCTTTAGGCAAACACAGGGAGATGGGATGGGATGGGATGGGATGGGATGGGATGGGATG
>VYXC01002293.1:209137-264137 GCA_013397175.1 Platysteira castanea
GGTTTGGGTTGGAAGGGACCTTAAAATTCACCCCGTTCCACCCCTGCCATGGGCAGGGACACCTTCAGGGTGCTCCAAGCTGGCCTTGGACACGACCAGGATGGGGCAGGGCTTGTCCCAGAGTTTCTGCCACAGCTCAAGAGCGTTCTGGCGTTTTCCCCTTGGGGCAGAACTTCAAATGGAATCTTGCAGATCGGTTCTCCCATCTTTAACTTCCAGCTGCAAACGTTCCACAGCAGGAAGAAAACTTCTAAGGGAACAAAGAGAGGTTTGGGTTGGCAGCCAAGGCCTGGGGGTTGTGGATGTGACACGGAGTTTGTGCTGCTGATATCTGGGGGGTTCCACCCGAGGCCTGAGGACACCTCGTGCCCNTATTGTGTTTTCCCAAACACAGGGCTGTCCCCGGGCCAGCTCCAGCCAGGGGCCCCCACGCTCCCCATGGGGGTGTGGAAGGCTCTCCTGGCACTCCGGGCACTGAGCTCACGGCAGTGGCTGGCACAAAGGGGCTCCTCTATCTCCAGCTGGAAGGAACAGCATGAGTTTTATTGGTTTTCCTGAAATCCGCCTCCTCTGGAGCGCTGGCACTCCCGAGTTGTCCTCCTTTCAATCCCCTTCTGCCTTCCAGGGGCCTGGACAACACTGGGAGAGAAGGTCCTTCCATAAGTTCGACCTTCTCAAATCTCTCCTCGGTGTTCCAGCTGGTCACAGCGACCTGATTTTGTGTTTATTAATAATAATATTAAAGCGTTTCTCCTTGAGGAGTTGTTTTCTGGATAGACAGCTTCCAAGGGGCAGCCCCAGAACCCTGGAAATCCAGACTCAGGATTTGGCCAAACCTGCGTGGTGACATGCCACAGCTGGGAAGGAGTGGAGCAAGATCGAAACCTGGAATCCCCAAGCAAAAATCAGAAAAAAAGTCGCAAAAAAAGAGCGCTGTCTTTTGAAATGATCCCTTTTTGGGGCTTTCTGCTGTCCCACCTCTCTTCTCCCTGTCCACAGGCAAAGAACCATGGAATGTGGAGGGATCTCCTGGCTCAGGATGCCAACAGATGGCAATATTTTGTCACCCTTGCACGGGGCTGTCCTGCCCTCTGCGCATCGCAGGGTTTGCATTTCTTTGTTGTGCCGGGAGGAGCTGGTGCTCGCCCGCTCCTCCAAACACCTCTCTGCTGTGGTATTCTTATTTTTCGTGGATATTTTTAGTGGATATCACAACTGCATGCTCTGATGTTCTTGCTTTGGAGAATTTTGTGGAATTACGAATTTTTTTTCATTTTTTTTCTGGTTTTGTGCCAACCAGAGCGTTGAAGGCACCGGTGTCCCCTCGGCCCTCGTGGCTGGGGCGTGCTGGTGGCATGGACAGCCCCAGGGGACACGGGACAGGAGGCTGCTCCTCCCGACAGGTTTGTGGCTGGACATGGCAGCTCTGTCAGGAGAGAACCTCCCCTGTCCCCCCGGTCACTTTTCCCTGGTTGTTGTGAGCAAATATTTGGCAGGGGAAGGGAAGCAGATGGGCCTCGGCCTGTTGTGCTGGTTGCTTGTTCTCAGCTCACTCTTTGAGGAGTCAGTTGGTCTTTGCTGCTTTCCCTTTGGCCAGGAATCCATCACGAACACGTCCAGATCTTCCCATGGATGTGCCTTTTCCCCTCCAATTTTGCCAATTTTGGCCTCAGGCAGGAGCCAGGCCCTGCATCCTCTGACAGTGCCCTGTCACTAAGGACACAAGAAAAGAGACAGACTCTTGCTAGGTTGAGCAGAAAGAGGGAAAGAAGAAACTTTATTTTCATTTCTCGTACTTATAGGTTTCTCAATTCCACAAGGGATTGGAGGACATGTCACTTCCTCTTCAATCCCACTGGAGAAAAAGGATGCTCATCAAAAATTCCCTCATAGCACAAAAATGTAAACAAAAAGGACAGTTAAGTAAACATTCGCTATTATTTACATAAACTCCGTGAGAAAAATTATCTGACTGCATATTACAACAGAAGGCTTAGCAAAAAACAGAACAACAGTGCCCAGCAGCTCTGACCTCTGCAGTGGAGGCAGGGCTCCAACAGGCAACAAAAGCGAGACCACCAGAAAACCAGCGACCATTTCTTTCTTTTTTAAAGTGTTTTTGTCTTTCCCTCCCCCGGCAGAGACTTTCCCTGTGCTGAAAGGGCCACGAGTCAGCAGGAGAGGCTGGGGAAAGCTTTGATGGTCGCTGAGGTGGAACATCCAACATCCAGGAGCAGCTCAGACCCAGGGAGAGTCCCTGCCCTCATCCAGGCCCCCCTCCAACCATTCCCATCCCAGCTTTCACTGGTCCCGGATCCCCGGGCTGTCCTTTTCCACAGGTAGTGCTAAAGCAAATAGCACACGGTATTTACTGGGTGCAACGCTTTAAATCAGATTAATCTGGCCAATAAAGGGTTTGTGGCCAATAAAAATTCCACAGTGGCGTGGCTGATTCGGGAGGAGGACCAGGAGTGTCCAGCCCCAGCCAGGGTGTCAGAATTCCCAGGAGGAAGAGGAGAGCAGGGAGAGGAAATGGCCCCACGAGGCTCAGGGGTGCTGGGGATGAGCACCTTGGGGTTCTCTGACAATTCTGTTTGCAGCTTTGGGCTTGGGAGCACCAAAAACCCCTCAATAAATCGTCAGAGAATCAGGGAATTGTTTGGGTTGGAAGGGACCTGCAGGATCACCTCATTTCATCCTCAGGGACACCTTCCACTAGGCCAAACCCCATCCAACCTTGGACACTTCCAGGGATCCAGGGGCAGCCACAGCTTCTCTGGGCAACGTGATGTTGATGATTTGGTTTGGAAAGTGCTGATAGCCCTAAATGGCCTGGATTTCAATCATTCTCCATCCATTTATTCTGTATTTTTCAGAATAACATAGGTAGGCCTTGGAGAACACAGGGAAGCCAGGTTAAAGATTGATTTGGGAGACATCCTTACCTTCTCAGGCCCGACGTGTTCATGCTTTTTGCTTTTTGATAGGTGCCACTGCTGAAGTTCTGGTGGCTGTTCTATCAAAGAGATTCTCTCAATCCCAAAGAGTACCTGGAGATTTTGTTGGTTGGTCCGAAAATTTGGATTGGCTTGATCCTCCTTTTTGTGTTGGGGTGGAAGATGAGGAATAAAACACTGCAAATCACCCTTGATGCTTTAGCTTAGTGGAGCAGGCGGGAGGGAAATCAGGATCCCTCAGTGCCAGGGCAGATTGGCACCTGGAGCCCGGTGACTCAGAGGGTGCTCCTGAGACTCTCTGGAGACAGCCCAGCCCCTGCTGTCCCTGACAGGTACCTGAGCTGCCCCTTCCCAGCGCTGGGAATTGCTATTTCCAGCTGGAACAGGGAGGAAGAGGAGAAGGGGAGGCAGACATGAACTCATGGAACAGTTTAGGAATCGTCTCTGCCGCGACGGTGCCCGGGCAAAGCCGGCTCTTAACCCTGCCATGAGTTCTGCCAGCATCTCTCCGTGCTGCCACCCAGAACATTGCCCCTCCTGGGAGCTGGAATGCCATCCTACAACAATGACAGCACCGAGGGAGGAGAGGCCCTGTGCCTGCAAACACAAACAGATGAGGTTTTCTGTTTGCTCACCTCTGGTTTCTTTCCGCGCTCGCTCGGAGGTGACTTTCCAGCTGACATCTCTGGGAAGGGATTGCTCCAGCAGGGCCGGTGCCTGCAGCACCACCACCCTCTAGAACAACAAACCCGTGGGGACGTGGCAGCCCCTGATGTGGCCCTGATGGGGCACGGCACAAACACGAGCCAGGCCAGCACCCGGCCTGGCCAGCACGGGCTTCCCCAGGGTCCAGAGCTCCCATCCCAGCTGGGCAATGCATCACTTCAGACCCACAGTGGGATTTAGCCCTTGGAAAGCCTCAAATTCTCACCCTCTGCTCACACGGCGCTTTGCAAACTCAAAATAATTGATGGGTCAGGTTCCCCTTGCAATGAGATTGTTCCAGAAGTTCAGAACCCAGATTTGCAGCCCTCCAAAGGAGGAGCATGTCCAGCTCTTGTTCCTTTGGGGAATAAAAGGGATGCCTGTGGCATGAAGATGAATTTTCCACTCCTTTCTGAAGGAGCTGGGGGTTGTTGTGGTCATTCCGAATGACCCTGAGGGTTTGTGGTTGTCTGACACCTCCTCAGAGCTGCTCTGCCATAAATGGGGACCTCTCTCCTGTCCCCTCCCCTGCCTGGTGGCTTTGCAGCCCTGCTCTTGTCCCTCCTCTGGTTCTCTGGCCAAGTGGCAGCAGCTTTGTCTGAAAGCCAAGGAACAAAACCCTCCACGGGCACAAACTCCTGCCCGAGCTGCTGTGGGAGTATTTAACTGTGTGCCTGTCCACATCTGCACACGGATTTGCCCTTTTCTCTGTCATTTCATCTGCAGGCAAAGGGTCCTGCACTCCAAATCCCGAGTTCTTGCATTGTATGATGTGATGGAAATTAACACCTTAATATATATATGAAAAACAGCTCCAATTAGATTTTTTTTTCTTTTACTGTGTTTCCTGCTCCTTATGACTAAGTGTGGGTAATTATCTTGGCTCACTTTTTCCACTCCACCCATGCTTAGAGAAAACCTGTTGCAAGTTTTCTGGAGATTTGTGCTTTTTTTTTTCCTCTCTCACTTTTTTTTTCCCCCCCGTGGTAGTTTTGCTAATTAAAAGCTTTGCAAATTGTCGTGTGTGATAATTATTTTTATTCTGGTTTAGCAACCTGAAAGTAGAGATTTGAAATGATTGCAAGAAGAAATCGAGGTGTCCAATGTGATTCTATTTTTTTTCCTTTTGCTTCAAAAATTACTTTTCCAAAAACTTGTAAATTATATGCTCCTGTAAAAAAGATCAGAGCAAATAACAACAAACAAACTCTGAGCTTTGTTGCCACTTATTTGGTCCCAGTTCTGTGACATTCAGGACCCTGTAAGGTTTGTTTTGATTGAAATAGAAGGCCCCATCTACAAATCCACATCATTTTCCCATTCCAGAGGGAAAAAAGCTCTCTCAGCAGAGATTTTCCATGTCCTCATTGTCAAACTCCCATCTTAGACAGAACCCTCCCCAAAAACTGCTGGGCATAGAAGGAAAATCCAGAGTTTTCTTTCTGTGCCATCAGATCAGGGTTTTCCTAAACCCCCCTCAGCTCTCCTTGAGGATGAAAAAAGCAGGAATATTTTCTCAAGGATTTCAGAGGGACATCCATTCCCTGGGCTCTCCCTGGCCACATCCCAAGGGGAAACTTCCCAAAGCTCCCAGGCTTGGCCCTCCCATTTATCCAGGTGAGTCTGACATTGAGCTGGAAGCTGATAAAATTTAGAGGCAGAATTGTCTGGAATTTGGAGCCAGATCCCTGCTTCCCTGAGATTATTTAACCTTGGTCCATAACGAACATTAATGAACGCACAGGGGCTTTGCCATGGCGAAAAATAAAAGCCAATTTCCATTTCTGCTGAATTCCTTCTGCTGTCCTTCCTTCCACTGGGATCTTTACCATTCCTGCTTCCCAAATATTCCCGTCTCCAGGATGAACGAGAGGGAAATCAGCAGTTACAGATCTGGTATCAAAGGCATTGCTTGGTCCGACTTGCAGCAATTTTTGGCCCTCACAGAAAGAGTTGTGAAACAGGGAAAGTGTCACCCCCACCTAATTCCTCAGGCAGAAATCCCTGCCTCTGAATTCCCTCCTTTCTTGCTGCCTCTCTTCTTTTTCCCTTTGTTTTCACCCACAAAAACCATCCACAACTCCCAGGAGGAATCCTGGGCACCGAGCGAAAAAAACCTCTTTGAATTGATTTCAACCCCGTTTTCTTGTCTGGAGACCCAGACCTTTGGAATATCCATTTTCCCACCTTTTGGAGAAAATCAGCGGTAAATTGTCAGATAATGCCCTTCATTCAGAGAACATTTCACACATAAATAGCAAAAAATATAAACAGTGACCTCCATGGATCAGCTGGAATGGGTCTCCCAGGCATTTTCTCCTGACCTCTGAAACATCCATAACTTTTTCTCTTTTCTCTAATAAATGCATTTGAACTTCTTAAAGGATTTACTGTGCGGGCCTGAAGAGAGGTTTATTCTCTTCTGCCCAATGATTAAACAGCTCCGATTCTGGCTCCTACAAGATTGAGGGATTTTAAATGTTTTTCCAAGGGTCACGGGGGTGTTAAATGGGAATCAATTGTTCCGTGAGTGCTGCATAGAGGCGACAACCCCAAATTATTTCACTTATCCCTTTTTTTCTTCATGAAAAGATGGATTCCAGAAGCATCAGGGAAAGGACTGGGAAGCCTCTCAAAATGCTCAGGAGAGAAGAGCTGGAACAGAGGATGAATCCATTTGCTGGGGGACCTGAGAACAGCAAGAGCAGGAAAAGCAGGGAAAGCCCTGGAACGACCCGAATTTGGGTAAAATGGAAATGGAAAGCCAGGATAAAGTGAGCTAAGAGGTTCTGAATGGAGAAGGGATCCTTGGAAGCACTCAGGGCCAGGCTGGATGGGGCTTGGAGCAACTGGATCTAGAGAGTGGCTCCTCTGCCCGTGGCAGGGGCTGGAACTGGGTGACCACTGAGGGCCCTTCCGACCCAAACCATTCCATGATTCTGTTGTTGTATCCCGCAGTAGCAGGAGGGTGGAGAGAGAGATCCAAGATCCAGGGATGGCGCAGCAATAGTGATTTATTTAATTATTTTACGACTCTTTTATATCTTTTTTCTTCATAGCCTAACTGGTTAAAAGATCAGCCACCTTCTTAAGGGTGATTGGCCAACGTCCTGTTGTCAAACTATTTCGCTATTGTACTATAAACAAAGGTTAGCAAGGTCTGCAGGTGTCCCTGGTTTATAAACTCTACTGAGAGCCCTCGTGAGAGGTTTTTCTCTCCCACGGGACCAAAGAGAAGCAAGAAAAGTTCTTGCAAGCAGCATTTTCTGTATCCACTTGATTCCATGATTCCAAGGCAGCTGTGGGGCTGAGGACAGCAGCCGGACCTGCTCTGCTCCCCAGGCAGGGATTGCAGGAGCTCTCTGTCCACCAGAGCTCTGGCAGTGCCTGGATCTCATTAGGAATGGAAAGGATTCTGAATTTATAAATTAATTATCACCCTCCTAAGGAAGAACCGTGCAGAGCTGGCAGCAGAGCCTGCCTGTGAGAGGGAACCAGGAGAGCAGAATCCCAGGATCACTGAGGTTGGAAAAGCCCTCCAAGATCAGAGTCCAAGCTGTGCCCGATGCCCACCTTGTCCCAGCCACATCCAGGCCTTCCCTGGACTCCAAACCTCCCCGGGCAGCCCCTTCCAAGGAGCCAAAAAAATCAAAACGAGCTCATTTTGTTCATGATTCATTTTGGTTCTGGACACCACGAGTGCAGGAGCAACTTTACACAAAGATTTCTGCCTTTCCCTGTTTCCAGATGTTCCTGGGAGTTCCCTGTCACAGCCATCACTCTTTTTCCACATGTGTGTGGCCCTCCTATCCCCCCTGACCCTGGGGCACAAGGAGCCCCTCACCCAGGGCCAGGATGAGCTGCAGCATCAAAGCCAATCCTGCAGCTCCTCACCATGAGCGATCAGCAGGGGACGTTTCTGACAAGTGCAAAGGCAGAACTTCCAGGAGAAAGAATCTTTTTCTGAGATTCATTATCAACCCAAGTGAGAGCAAAATAGAGGGGGGAAAAGTGTCCCAAATGCAGCGTGGAACTCCTTAGGAGGGTTTTGTCCTTTTTAATATGCAAATAATGGATGGGTGAGGAGGAAATCTGGTGTTTGCCTTCTTTCTTGTTCTAGCTGAGAATGCTCCTCCAAGGCATTTCCCTCTCAGCATCTTCCTTTTGTCACCTTGAAATGCTGAGACTTCAGAATGCTGGGACCTCTTTCCATTAAAAATAAGAGCAATGCAAATCTGTCCCAGGAAAAAGGGAGTCAGGGGAGAACTGAGGGGGATTTGGGGGGGATTTTCTCCTCCACCGGCAGTCACCGTGAGATGCAGAGCCCTCAGCACCCCCCAGGCTCCCACCCCGCCATCCACAGGCTCCGGAGCCGGGCTGATCCGTGGGTTTTCCTGAATTACCTCTGGCTGTCAGAGCCTTCCTGCTGCAGTCAGCAGGGACCTGTTGGGTCTCGCCTTCCGCCAAAACAATTCCCACAGGCTGAGCCACCAGCGAGGTTCAGGTGCGGGTTACAGACTCCCAGTCATCCGGAAAATCCACGCTCCCAACAGGAATGGGCTGGGCCGCTCTCCTGGAGGAGATTTCCCCTCATGCGTGAGATGGCAGGCGGACACCTCGGAGAGGAGGCTTGGATCCCTTTGTTCTGCCACTTCCCGGGCTGTGTCAGCGGGATCGGATGGATCCAAGGGGGATTCCAGCGCCCCAGAGCTTGGAGCTGCCTGTGGCAGGCGCCTCACGCCGTCTGCTCCGGGCTCGGCGAGAAGCAAGAAGGAACTGATAGGAAAAACAAAGGGTTAGGGATGAGAACGAAGCAGTAAAAAAGGATGGATGCCAATTCCGGTGATCACAGATGGACTCACTGATATTTTTACCCCCCCTTTTCCTTTTAGTACTTGCTACCATTTCCTGACAGCAAAATGTTCCTTGCGGCCATTGGCCAGAGAAAAAAATACAAAAAAAAATAGGGAAAGCCCAAGCTGAGGCTGGAATTTGACTCCCTAAAAGAACCATGATGGCATTTGCTATGCAAAGCTGAACTCCTCCATCCAAAGCCTAAAGGAGGGGATCACCAACATCACTCCCTATCATTCATGGCAGTGAAAAGCAGATTTTCTGGCATATAAATGTCACCTTTGGGGTCCAATTCCCCCTGCTGCTGCCTGTTGTGGAGTGCCCCCATCCTGTAAAAAATGAGTGTGACATATTCCAGTCTGTTTTGCCTCCCAAAAATCCCAGTCACCGTGAGATGCAGGAGCACAGGCCAGGGCTGCATCTCATTTGATTGCACTGCTGGTGCCATTTCTCCCGCCCTGCAGAAATTCCGGGCAGCAGGTTCAGCAGGGAGCAGCTCAGAGCACGAGTTACGCCAGCACTGATTGCTCAGGCTTTAGGGCTTTGTTGAATCAGGATGTGAAAAGTCAGCTGAGGGAGGCCAAACCCCGGCTGGGGAACAAAGCTGTGCTGAGTGAGGCTCCGTCGTGAAGAGCAAACACAAATCTTCCTCAGAAAGGACTTGGCTTGTTCTAATTCTGATTTTTTTTCCCGAAGATGTCAAAAGGATGAAGAGGAATATATCAAATAGTGGCTGATCCATGATGGTGGGGGTTTCTGGGCTTCTGATGTGGAGTTGAGGTTACAAAGCCCAGGTTATTGAACATCTTAATTTTAGGTTGAACCTAATTTTAGGTTCATCTGTGTCACGTGGCAGCTGTAAAACATCTCCTCTTTTGAGCAGCTGAGGCTCCTGAAGAACCACAGAACCCCAGACTGGTTTGGGTTGGAGGGGACCTAAATTCCACCTTATTCCAGTCTCTGCCATGGGCAGGGACATCTTCCACTGTCCCAGGGTGCTCCAAGCCCTGTCCAGCCTGGCCTTGGACACTGCCAGGGATCCAGGGGCAGCCACAGCTGCTCGGGGAAAAAAATTCTTCAGCCTTGTTGCAGTTGTCACCCAGTTTTGCCCTGGTGGCCCTGGCCAAAGGGCATCAGGTGCTGAGCAAGAGCTGGAAAATCATTGATTTTCAGACCCCAATTTCACCCGCTCTGCTATAAACCAGGAATTATCATTTTCCTCCTTTTCTCTACCTTTTGTCCTCTCTTTTCAGAGAGTGCCTGTGATTATGAACACACCGTGCCAGCGTTTGGAGGTTTATTTTTACCGTTCTTCTCAATTCAGGACTCAACCTTTTCTCACTACCTCCTACTCCATTTATTTCTATTTATTCTGGATTTCCACTCCAGCTAACGAGGGAAAATGAGCATCTCTGGTGATAAATCACCCACAAAGAGCACCAGGGCGGCCGTCACTTCCACTTCCAATCTGATCCTCGAACTGGGAGCAGAGGCTTTATCTCCCCGTCTGATCAGGATAAAACGCTGCAAGGCAGCAAACGAGGCTCTTTTCCCCTCCCTCTCCTGTTCAGACCTGCTCTTTTTGCCCTGGGACTTAGGATGGATGTCAAGAGAAAAATATTCTTCAGGGAAGAGAGTCCTTGACCCCGGGAATCGCTGTGGATGCTCTGAGTGGCTCAGGAAGGGATTCACCTCCAAAAACTCTCCTGCTCCATAGGTGGCTGAGGAAAGGTGCAGTTCTGTGTCAGGCTGAGGGCAAAGCTGAAAGTGAGGAGCCAAAAGATGGTTTTTTCCCTTTGGAAGGCCTGACTGGTCACCTTGGCCTGATAACAACTCGATCCTGGCCTGATAACAACACATTCAACGAGCAGAGGACAAAGCCAGTGCCACCCCTCACGGCCTTCCTGGGACGTTTCCAGCCCGGAATGTTTTATACCCCGGGATGTTTCCAGCTCTAAAGGCAATCCCAGCTGAGGGCCTGACTTCCAGGAGAGTCCCTGTGGTTTCCCCACTGCAGTTTTCTGGGGCTGGGGCATTTGGAAGGCGCCCAGGCCCTGCAGAGAGGCCGGGATGGCACCGGGAGGGATGGGCCGGGATGGCAGGGCCGGGGAAAGGGAGGGAAAATCAGCACTGCTGGTGTGAGGACAAACCACGCCAAATCAGTTCTGCCTCAGCATTCCACGGACACCTGGCAGTTCATGGAAATCCACTGGTTCTCCTTTCCAGTGGAAATTCAGAGGAAAAAGTAGGAAAACTTCAGGACTTAAAACTGATGGATGCTTCGTGAGCTATCTCTTGGCCATTTTTGGGGGTTTAATTGGCTGGTGAATGGGAATTGGATCCCTGACCAGGACAAGATGTCAGCCTTGGTTGGTGCTGTGCATTGATTTTAAAGGCTTGGAAAGGAACTCCCAAAAATCTGAATTACTGAGTCCACCTCTAGAGTCCCAGGAGGGCTGAAGAGTTTCTTCCCAACCCTATCCTGACCTGAGGCTATTTCTAGGACAGGATAAAGCTTTAATTGCTCACCTTGATCCTGATGGAGCCTCGGCCCGGCTGATCCAGGGGTCAAAGACACGCCTTGGTGACATCCATCGTGTCACCTGCAGTGTCACCTGGGGCGTGGTGGGTGTGAGCCAGGGATTGCTTGGTTTGCCTGCAATCACCAGCTCCGGGGCTCCTCCTTGCAGAGGATGGAGAGGTTTTGTGAGGGTGCAGATCGGGAACCACAGATCTTAACACGACTCCCAAGGATCCGCTCGGATTTGGGGTTTTCTCCTCACACCCGGCGGGAGGTGAGGGAGGGCTATTTTAAAGCTCCTTCCCAACCCAAACCATTCCACGATTCCATGATCCTGCTGCTCTCTGGTGTTCTTAAACGCATCAAAAACTTGAGAATCTGTTGGATTCCTCGTGGGGGAGCAAAGCAAGGCCGGGATGAAAAGCCCCCCAGTTAAAGCTGTTGACAAAGCTCCCTCCTGGCCGGGTGCCACCCCAAACAGGCTGGGGGAGGTGGGCGTTCTTTATCAGAGCTCATCTCTCCCCATTTCGTAATCACCTCCTTTCAGGAAGAGGGCTGCTCCAAATCGTTCCTCGCTGCATCCCAGGGCACCTTCCTGCAGCCTGGGCTCTTCAAAAATGGGATTCCGGGAAGGAAAAAATACCAGAAAAATGAAAAAAGAACAACCCGCAGCAAAATACTGGGCTGAGCCAAGACTGGGAAACTGTCCTGGAGGTGCCTTTGGTTCCAGCAATAATAATCCCTGTGACGTGTTAATTAGCACCTAATTGTCTTTCGGAGGTTAAATCAACCCAAGGTTTCTTGTGGGGTTGGAGATCACGTTGTGACCTCTGGTGTGGTTTGGGGCTGGGGTTTGTCCTGGTTGTCCTTTGGGATCTCACACTCGATTCTCTGCTGCTCCCCCATGGAAATGCCCTCTCCCACAGGATCATCCCACCCTGCAAACCTGCACTGATTGCACCTCCCGTGGGGAAGGCAAATCCTAATCCTCGTTTTTTAAGGACTGCCAGAGTGAGCCAGTGAGGATCCAGGACAGATTCCCAAGGATTGGGGCTGTTCTATCACCACAGATAAACCCACGTGCTCTTACCAAGGACTCTGCAGTGGAATGATGAGAGTTGCATAAAGAGAATTAAAGAAAAATGTATTAAAGGAACATTAATTTTCCCGTTCTCTCCCCATTTCCATCAGTTTGTTCCTCGCAATTCTCCTTCCCCATCCTGAGGATGGGATGTAACCGTGATTTATCCAGGCTGGGAATTCCCAGTGCTGATCCTCTGCTCCTGGGCACTGTTGATCCATCAAATCCTGAGCCAGGCAGTGGCAGGTACAGAGACAGAGGGACCTCGTTCCTCCTTGATGAGCTTCCCAATGCTTTTCCTGAATATTATTTGGCTAAAGATCTGTGTTGAGAGATGGAAGAGGAAACCCAGGATTCAAAGCTAAGGAAAACTGAGCCCAGGGAAATAGGGAAAACACACTGGCCATTTTTAATTCCACTTCGGAAGCTCCTGGCAAGCTCCCGGAGTCAGTCTGGGTGCCCCAGCCCTTTTTTAGGTTATTCTATCACATTAGACCAGAGCAACAGCACAGAAATCATCCTCTCATCCTCCAGCCACTGCACTCTCATCCCATATTTTGTCTGCTCCCATCTTTTCCTGACTTTTACTGCAGAACTAATGGAGAGTCTGGGATTGCTGGCTGCAGAGAGAGGACAGGTTTAAAAGCTGAGCAGGGCTTTTTCCCCGTTGTCCCATGAACGTAACATAAACCCAAAATTGCAGGATTTGCCTTGTTATCACTGTATTATTTTTTCTCTGCAGACAAGTCTGGACATGATTTTCCACTCGGAGCTTCCACATTTTTCTGTTGATTTAATTTCTCCCAGGATATTAAAAAAAACCCCAAAACAACCCCAACCCTTTCCAAGTGTTCCCAAGCCCTCTCCTGCTGCCCGCCAGGAAAACAAGAGGCTGGGCTGGAGCATTCCAGGAGAGATTTCCTCTAGGGAAGGGAAACGTGCAAAGAGGGTGATTGAAGCCATCTCCGGGATTGTTGGTGATTTATTTGCATTTTTTTTTTTGGAGGAATGAAGGTCAGGACTTGCTGCTGACTTTACCTGTGCAGGTGTCCGAGCTGGAGTGAGGGCACAGCCCCCAAAGGGGCTGATTCCTCCTGGCTTCCCTTCTTACCACTTTTAGGGATACTCTGGCAAGTGTTTCTTCTCTGCCCTGACCTGAGAGTTGGGTGCAAAATTCAAGTTGGACAAAGGTTCAGGGAGGTAATTCCAGGAGAGATGAGTTCTGTCAGTTCTAGGAGGACTCTGCCCTTCTCTCTGAGCATCTTCCTTTGAAGTGACAGCTTTGTGCTCACATGAAGCTAAAATTAAAACCAGCCACCCTAAACCCCATCATTCCCACTCCTCCTTACCTCACACACCTCTTCTATATTTTAAAAAGCAATTTAATTAACCCACCTGTCCCCTTATCACCCACCCTGTTTGCACTCACCTGTTTCCTATCTGCAGTCAATCTGGTTTCATGTGTGTCTACTTAAATAATCATTAATCCAATTCCTTTAATTCCAGCTCAGAAAGGAACACAGTTTCACATGTTTCTCCTCAGTGCCTTACGTTCTGCACCTGGAGCTGTTTGGGGGGATTTTGGGGGCTGGGTTGGGGGGGGTTTTGCTTTGTCTGCTTTGCATTTTTGCCCCCGGGCAGTGGCAGTGTCTCGTTCAAGCCTTCCCCCGCTGCAGGACAGCGAGGAGCTCGGCAAGAAGGAACAAGCGAGGCGCTTTTTGTGGTCCTGGCAGGCTGGGAGCAGACCACCACGCGAGAACAAAAGGGCTCGCACCAGCCCCGGCAGCTCTGATTTCACAGCCCCAGCCGGGGGTAGGACCCAGCGCATCCCGCTCCTACAGCCGAGGGGGGTTCAACTCCCCCGGACCGCTTGGGAACGTGCAGCGAGGGGTTAAACTCAGCACAGCCCTGGGCAAGCTCCCGCACCTCCTGCGGGTCCGGCTGCCCGGGTCTCTGCCCCAGGAGGGGCTGGGCTGGGCGGTGGAATTCCTGCTGCTGTCCCCTGGGCAGTGTCCCAGTGCCAGGATGGGGATGGAGGGCTGGGATTTGGGACAGGGAGCGAGGCTGGGTGGTAGAATTCCTGCTCCCTGTTCCTTGGGCAGTGTCCCTGTGCCAGGATGGGGATGGAGGGCTGGGATTTGGGACAGGGAGCGAGGCTGGGTGGTAGAATTCCTGCTCCCTGTTCCTTGGGCAGTGTCCCAGTGCCAGGATGGGGATGGAGGGCTGGGATTTGGGACAGGGAGCGAGGCTGGGCAGGTGGAATTCCTGCTCCTTTCCCCTGGGCAGTGTCCCTATGCCAGGAGGGATCAGAGGGCTGGGATTTGGGACAGGGGCCAGGCTGGGTGATGGAATTCCTGCTCCCTGTTCCTTGGGCAGGATCCCATTGCCAGGATGGGGATGGAGGGCTGGGATTTGGGACAGGGGGCCAGGCTGTGCAGTGGAATTCCTGCTCCTGTCCTCTGGGCAGTATCCCCATGCCAGGAGGGATCAAAGGGCTGGGATTTGGGACAGGGAGTGAGGCTGGGCAGTGGAATTCCTGCTCCTTGTTCCCTGGGCAGGGTCCCCATGCCAGGAGGGGGATGGAGGGCTGGGATTTGGGACACGGGGCCAGGGTGGACAGTGCAATTCCCGCTCCCTGTTCCTTGGGCAGTGTCCCTGTGCCAGGAGGGATCAGAGGGCTGGGATTTGGGACACGGGGCCAGGGTGGACAGTGCAATTCCCGCTCCCTGTTCCTTGGGCAGGATCCCATTGCCAGGATGGGGATGGAGGGCTGGGATTTGGGACAGGGAGCGAGGCTGGGTGGTAGAATTCCTGCTCCCTGTTCCTTGGGCAGGATCCCATTGCCAGGATGGGGATGGAGGGCTGGGATTTGGGACAGGGGGCCAGGCTGTGCAGTGGAATTCCTGCTCCTGTCCTCTGGGCAGTATCCCCATGCCAGGAGGGATCAAAGGGCTGGGATTTGGGACAGGGAGTGAGGCTGGGCAGTGGAATTCCTGCTCCTTGTTCCCTGGGCAGGGTCCCCATGCCAGGAGGGGGATGGAGGGCTGGGATTTGGGACACGGGGCCAGGGTGGACAGTGCAATTCCCGCTCCCTGTTCCTTGGGCAGTGTCCCCATGCCAGGAGGGATCAGAGGGCTGGGATTTGGGACAGGGAGTGAGGCTGGGCAGTGGAATTCCTGCTCCTGTCCCCTGGGCAGTGTCCCAGTGCCAGGAGGGATCAGAGGGCTGGGATTTGGGACAGTGACTCTGTCAGAACCCTCCTTGTGTACACAAAGAGCAGGAATGGGTAATTCCAACCCAATTCTGTGTCTCTCTCATTTTCCTTTCACTTAACAGGGAAATCCTTCCCCCAACCCCAGTTGCCAATCACAGGCGAAACCCTTTAACCCATCACAGAATTCCCAGAGAAGCTGTGGCATCCCCATCCCTGGAAGTGTCCAAGGCCACCCTGGGATAGTGGAAGGTGTCCCTGCCCACGGCACTGGACTGGATTTAAAATCCCTCCAACCCAAACCATCCCCTGATTCCATGATTAATGTTCCTCGTGCTTCCCAGCTGGAAGAACCAGCCAGTCCTGACATGAGCTGCTGCTGCTCCTGCTGGAATTCCATTCTGGTAATTTTCCATGAAAGGAGCAGCTGTTATTAATTGGGATAAATATTCCAGGTTATTTGTTTGTATTCCTGTTCCATTGATCAACAGGAAATGCCCAGAGCATCCTCACACTTTTGTAAAAGTGTATTTTACGTGGGTTTTATAATCTAAATCCATTTTCCCTCTTTTTATTCCAAAGCCTGTGGCTTAAAAACTCCACCACCAGGGATGAGCCCATAAAAGTGGACAAAAATCAGAATTCCAGGGAAATCTTTCACTCCTGATCAATGTAAATAATATTTACTGGGACATCTAGTGGAAGAACAACACAGTGCAAATCCCAGCCCTTATCTGTGCCGGGGCTGGCTGGGAGGCTGGAAATGTGCAAACATTTCCAGTTTGGGATGGAAAAATGCTCCCTTTCCAAAGAATCCCATGAGGAGCAACAGGAGCAAAGGCAGTGTGAATCCTAAATTGGATTTTAAATGTCATTCTACAAAATTCCTGCTGGGTTTCAACTGATAAAATCAAAAAAATAAAAGTAAAAGTTTTGAGAAACCCATCATAATTATTTTTCCAAAATTGGAAGAAACTAAGATTTAAAAAAAACCCAACAAAGTAAAAATTTTGAGGAACCCATCATAATTCATCTTAAAAAATGGGGAGATAATAATACAAAACTCTAAGGTGGAGAACGTTCTTTCTATTTTCTCCGGCCTCAACTGCAACCTCATTTGCAGATTGAGGTGATAATGCAGTAAATAAGGGAAATGACGGAATTGTTTTGGAAAGGAGAGCCTCCCCTTAGGCTCCCATTTGGGCAGTGTCACTGACAGGAGATGCCTGGCACCACCAGGGCTCCTTGGAGCCACCAGCGAGGATGGGAAAGGAGCATTTTGGAAGCTCTCCCAGAGGAACCTGGAGCTGCTCTTGAGCAGCAAATCTGGGCCATTTCCCAACGAGCAAACGCGTCTCCTGCTCTTCGCCGTGAAAACAGAGGGAAAGGGGAGATCTCTGTCGGGATGAGGCACCCAAAAAGCACAAGCAGCAGTGGTGGGAGGTGGAGGAGAGGCAGGAGCAGGTTCTGTCACTCGCTGCCTGGCCCAGCTCCAGCTCAGCCCCAACTCAGACAAATTCTTTGCTGTTTTCCAAAAAAAAAAAACCCTGCAAATTTCACATGTTCCGTTTTCTTCTTCCTGTCTCTGGGATGGGCACCCCTGGGTAACTCTGGGTTGTCTCTGGAAGGTCAGAGAAGCCTTCAAGGGAAAGAAATACAGCAATAACTGTGGTTTTTGTTCTTTTTTTGGTCACTGCAGTGATTGAGCACTGCTGGGTGCTTGCTCCACGTTATCCCCCACCCCACAGTCCCTGGGGTGTATCCGGGATCCTTTCCCAGCTCCCTCTATTTACACCCAGGTGAAGTGGAGCAATTCCTGCCCAAATTCCTCGGCGGGACATTCGTCAGGCCACCAAAACCCCCCGGAGCTCCTCGCAGGGGTTTTCAGGACAAGGTGGAGGCCGAGCAGGAATTTCGGGTGGAATTGCAGCAGACAGAGCTGCTCTGGAGCCACGGGGAGACCCGAGGTCAAGCAAAGCAGAGTTTAGCAAAGGCCGGAGATCTCAGCTGTGGATCCAACAATTCCGTGCAGGGGTTTTCAGGGACAAGATGAAGGCCCAGCAGGAATTTCTGACGGAATCACAGCAGGCAGAGCTGCTCTGGAACCACAGGCAGACCCGTGAAGCAAAGCAGAGTTGAGCAAAGGTCAGAGACCTCAGCTCGTGGATCCAACAATTCCCACATCGGCCCGGAGGCAGGAGGAGCTGATCTAAGAATCCTCATTTTCCAACTGGAGCTTGCAGGAGGCTGGCTCCTCCCAGCTTTTGGGGTAAGGAGGTGGATAAACCCCAGGGATGTTCTGGATCAGAACCCTTTCTGACACCCTCCCATGCTGCCGGGTTTGCCATCGGCTGCTCCCAGCCTTGCCAACACGCAGGCCAAGGGCTCGGAAAGAGTGGAGCTGGAAAAGAGGTGGGATCAGGCTCGCCCACAGACTTCCCTTCCGTGCCAGGGCTCGCAGACGTTTCGAGTTAAAGCAAGAAACAGCCAGGAAAAATGTGCAGATGCTTAATTCTCTGCAGGATTTATAATATTACACGGTGAGCGTTTGCACCCTATACAATAAAACCACGTTGGCTTTACTACATATAAAAGAAAACAAAACAAAAAAAAATCACAAGTTTGACAGCAATTAGGGTGAATAGACATTTATTTTATCCTTTTACTAGCAGGACCAATTGTGATTTTATGCTCTGAAAAAGCTCATTTTAAAGTTTTATGTCTGAAGCAGCCCTGCCAAATCGAGCTTAATATTGTTACATTAAATGGATGGTAAAACGTGTTCTTAAACCCCTCCATCCTGTAAAGGGCCTGGAAGCAGGGAGCTGCTGCTAATGAGAGGCAGGGCCTGAATCCCAGCCCTTGGGGCTGTTTGCTGGAGCAGCTGGAGGTGTTTGCCAGTCCCTCCCAGCGTGGTCCTCGCTTCCCGGGCTGCGTTTGCCATCCAAGCTCCTCATCCCAGCCCCAGCAGGGAACCCAGAGTGCCTGGAGCTGTGCTGGCACTCTTCGAGGAGATCTTGCCCATCTTCAGAGCAGGCCCTCTGCCTTCCCACACCCCCAGCACTTCTTTTTCCCCTCTCTCCTGGCTTTAGGAACACTGAAACCCTTGGTCTGAGCGGCTTCACAGGGATCGGAGATTTTCTTTTCTTCACCCTCCCCGAAAATGGTTATTATTTTGTGAGATGGCTCCAGGCATGGAGGAGCCCTTGGTGCTCAGATCCCTCCCACCACTCCTGGTCATGGCACCCTCAGAGAATCCCCTGGAACCAGGTGATTCCACCCTCTCTGCACCCCAGGTTTACCTGGGCCTCCAAATATTTGCTTTTTGAGTGGTGAGTCAGGCACGGAGGGGCTGGAGCGTGTCCAGGGCAGGGAACGGAGCTGGGGAAGGGGCCGGAGCCCCAGGAGGGGCTGAGGGAGCTGGGGAAGGGGCTCAGCCTGGAGCAAAGGAGGCTCAGGGGGGCCCTGGTGGCTCTGCACAAGTCCCTGACAGGAGGGGGGACTCAGGATCTGCTCCCAGGGAACAGGGACAGGAGGAGAGGAGACGGCCTCAAGGGGAGGTGCAGGACATGAGGAGGAATTTCCTCGTGGAAAGGGTGGCCAGGCCTTGGAAGGGGCTGCTCAGGGAGGTTTTGCCACCCCTGGAGGTGTCCAGGGAAGGGCTGGAGGTGGCACTCAGAGCTCTGGGCTGGGGACAAGGTGGGGATTGGGCACTCGAGCTTGGACTCGATGACCTTGGAGAGCTTTTCCCCCCTCAGCAATCCTGGGATTCTGTGAATGTGGTGCCCCAGGAGCTGCTGCTGGCACTCCCTCGTGCCCTGAGCCACCAGCCCAAAAAGGAGAGCAGAAGCTGCAGCAAGAGCTGGACTGGGAAGGAAAACATCCCCAGCAGCTCTGAGCACGAGGAGCCGAGGGCCAGCAGGGATTAATGTGCTCTCCTCCAGATTAAAATGTTCCTCCTCGTGCTCAGGGCTCCTCAAACTGCTTCAGCAGTGCCCCAGCTCCGGCGCAAGGTGCCAAAATTCCCAGCGCTGCCCCAACTCCCTGCAGAGTTCAGCGCTCCCAGAGGGCGTGGGGAGCTTCCCATGCACACCCAGCCCTGTCCTGGGCTCCCTCCCCGGGTGAGAGCAGGAAATAACGCTCAGAGGGGATAATTACAGGGTAAAACTGAAGGTGAGGGATCGCCCGGAGGGGCCACGGGAGTGCTGCAGGGCCTGGGAGCTGCCCCAGAGCTCCCAGCTCCTTCCAGCAGAGCAGGATCCTGGGCACGGAGCTCCCCGGAGACCTGGGCTGGGTTCTGGGGATTATTTTTCAAGGCTGCTTTAATTCCTCCAAGTGTCTTGCTCAATAAAAGGCTGAAATGTCAGGGTTGTGCAAGGAGGACAAAGCCAAGGAAAAGTTATGTCAAACTGGGCTGGAAATGAGCTGCTGCTGCTGAAAGCTGTCCCACTGTTGCCCTGGGTTTTGCTAAGCCTTCTGTTTTTAACCTTGAAGTCAAAAATTCTTTCTCACAGTTTCATGTAAATAATAACCAATGTTTACTGAACGGTATTTTCCGTTTTTCATTCCTTTTGTGATAAGAGAACTTTGATGAGCACCTTTTTTCTCCAGTGGGATTGAAAAGGAAGTGACATGTTCTCCAATCCCTGGTGGAGTTGAAAAAGGTATAAAACGTGAAATATGTAAATAATAAAAGTCTTTCCCCTCCTTTCTGCTGAACCTGGCAGGTGTGAGAGCCTCTTTATTGTGTTTTCCCAGACACATCCCACAGCCTGCTGGGGAGGGGTGCTTCAGCAGGAGAAGGAGAGCTCAGATTGGTGCTGTGCAGTTCATTAGGCCAGGAATTAATGCCTGGTGATGTCTTCTGTAATTTGGTTTTATTCTTTATAAAGATAAGGCTCCTTGCTGCAAAAAAAAAACGCCAAACAGAACCAACCAACCCAAAAAACCACCCCAAGATCATTGAAATTTTTTGGGTTTTTCCCCAAACCCAGGGATTTTTACCAATATCTCAGCCCCCATCCTTCATCTCCGTGAAGGTCATGATCAGGTGGAACTGGAGCAGGAGGAGATGGATGGATTGTCCCTGCAGTGGGAGGATGGACGAGGCATTTCCCCGTGGCCATTCTTCCTCCTGCCTGTCCTTGCTAGAGCTGGATTGGGCCAAACTTTGCTGGACCTGCCTTGGAAAGACGCTGGTCCCAAAAAATGAGCACATCCTCCAGAGATTCCTGCACTGACTGTTGTGGCACCAATTTATCCCTGCTCCCTAAATCCCCTCTGCCATTCACCCAGGAGATTTCATTCAGCCGCACAGAAGGTTTAATTCATTAAATTCCTTTAATTACAGCACAAACAGGCACTTCCGAGCAGCACTGACCAGGCTTTTCTTTCTCCAGGTCCTTGCTGAAAGCTCTCCTAGCTTTCCACGGGAGGTGATTTCCAGCCTCTTTGTTCCATGGCACTTATTAAACAATTCTTTCTGACAGCCTTAAGTGCAAACAGCGAGACTGCAGCAACTGGGAAATTAAAAATATATCGTTAATACAATGCCAAAGGCACTTTTTTCTCCCCCATGAATGGTTTGATAGCATTTGCTTTTTAAAATGGAACTGTTCTTTAAACAAATCGTGTTTAGTTACTGACTTGTGTCATAAACCTCTGGTCAATCATTTAGGGGAAGGTCTTAAATGCGGATTTAAATTCAATATTTATAACATTTGTTGTTAACAAATACATTTAATATTCTTAATTTGTTTATTGGGTTTTTCAGCCTGGAGAAAAGAAGGCTCTGGGGAGCCCTCAGAGCCCCTGCCAGTGCCTGAAGGGGCTCCAGGAGAGGTGGGGAGGGACTTGGGACAGGGGATGGAGGGACAGGACACAGGGAACGGCTTCAAACTGACAGAGGGCAGGGATGGATGGGATTTTGGGAAGGAGTGAGGGTGAGGAGGGACTGGGATGAAATTCCCAGAGGAGCTGTGGCTGCCCTTGGATCCCTGGAAGTGCCCAAGGCCAGGCTGGACGGGGCTGGGAGCAGCCTGGGACAGTGGGAGGTGTCCCTGTGGAACTGGATGAGCTTTGAGGTCCCTTCCCACCCAAACCATTCCATGATTCCCCGAGTTACAGCCACTCAGAGATGTGGACTGGAGCTCCAGGTTTCCCAGATGGACTTCAAGCATCCCATTTCATCTGGGACTTGTCTGCTCGGAGTGGTGGCTCAGGAGGCAGAAAGCTGACCCAGAGCTCTGGGCATTCCCCGGGCAGATCCATCCCTTCCCTCTTTCCCAGAGTTTGGGTTGAGTTTCCTCCCCCTCAGGGCTGAATTTAGGCAGAGCTTGTGCCCAGCAGGCAGGGGACAGCTGGTGACAATGCCACCCTCAGGGCTGCTCCTGAGGAGTGCCCAGGCTGCAGTGGCATCACCTGGGGATGCTGCAAACCCCCCCAGAGCAGACAGAGCCACTGCCCGAGACTGGAAACTGGGATGAACTCCATGGAAATTAAGTGGGAACGAAGCACGGCGCTCTGCTCTCACCACTCCACCATGATCAAATTGTAGATTTCCCCTCAATTAATCATCCCTCTCCCTCGGTGAGCACGTTCAGCTGTCCCTTCCACCACTGCCACGTGTCTTTGTTTTCAAACATCATTTTCTATTCCGGGCCGAGCCGTCAGCTTTCCCAGGGGAACGCGCCGGGATGTTGGGCAAGAGGGAACAGCCCGGGATGGCTCTGCCAGCAGAGGTGGCAACGGGGAAAGTGGAGCCTTGGGAGGGTTGTGCAAGGGTTGTGTTCCAGGCACTGCGAGGGTTGGAGCCGGGCCAGTTTTCCAGCCAACTTCGGGAATGAAATCCGTGCGGGGCGGGAAGGGAGAAGGCAGCCCCGGGGATTCAGCGGTGTTCCCGGGGCTAACGAGGGAATCCGCTGGCTGCGGGTACAATTAGCAGCAAAGAAAATAAGAGTTAACCAGTCTGGGCTGGAATGGCTTTCTTTGCCTCACACCTTGGTGGCACTCCTTGAACCGAACACCTGCGGGGCGGTTCGGAGCCAAGTCGGGAAGGTCTCCACCCAGAAGGCTGCTCGTGGTGGAGGGCTCCAAGGGCACATTTGGGGATTGCAGCTAGGAGCTGGCATCCAGGCCAGATCTGATGGCTCTGTGCAGATGGTATCGGGTTGTAATTTATAAATAGACCTTCCATCTCCACCGCCGTGTCAAACAGAGGCGGCGCCCAGGAGGAGGAATCAGCAGAAAAACGCAGCCGTGGTTTGCAGCCCATCTTTTAAAATCAAGTGTGAGATCTCCAGCTTGATTGGGGTGGGGGTGATGATTTCAGTGGAATGATCTTTATTGCCCAATCCCCACTTTCTCAGCTCGGGAACTCATAAACACACGAAGATAAACATGTTAGAGTGCAGAGATACCGGCGCGTGCCAGACCAGAAAATTCTAGCCCTAAATAAAGCTGAAAGCCCAGAATTTGGACGTTCATCCCCTCAGCACCGAGCACGGGGCTGAGGGTGAATGTGCTGCTAATTTTGGCCCTCTCCAGCAGGCGCCTGAAGTGGAGTGGAAGGAACAAGTGCCAGATGTTGTTCTGTGCAGACTTGGTGTCACTGGGAGGAGAGGGCGCTTCAGGGAGAGCATTAATTTGGGAGGGGCCTAAAATAATTAAATAACTGGATGCCACAGCGCTTTAGTTTATACAGGGGGAGAAACTCGGGCAGCATGAGTCAGGCCCTCTTCTAAGAATGACTAATATTATAAACAAGTGGCAAGATAGAGGCACTAAACTCCCTTTTCTGACTGCACTCCTTAAAGGTCATAAAACCAATCGAGTTTTCCAGTTTCAGCTTTTCCCATCGACTTTGCTGAGCAGTAATCAGGTCATTGGGCCACTTCCCTTGGACACTGACCAATGCATCCTCAGCTTTATCCTAAATATAGCAGGCCTTTTTTTAGCATTGTTGGTTTTCCCACTTTTTTTTTCCTTATTTTTTTTTTCTCTCGACTCCCTCAGAGCGAGTTTCGTGCAGCAGGAAGGTGCCAGATCGACATCACTGGAAAATGACGTTGCAGGGCTGCTGTTCCTGCACGGAGAGCAGGCTGTGTTTATCCACAGGCTGACTCCTGCACCTCTCCACCAGCGTGCCTTAAGCCTGACCCGTGGAAACCAGGCTGGGCTCAAACCACCCCGTGCAGGCAGCCAGCAAAACCACCAGATCCCCTTGTCCTGGTTGCTTTGGAACCAGACAGCCCTGGGGCTGGAGCTGCAGCTTCCATGGCATCAGCAACGTCCTCCTGCACAGGAGTCTTACCCAGGAAAGCTGGGATTGGGCTTCTCCATCTCCTGCTGTTGAGAGATGAGGTGTCTGCTCCAGGCTGGACACTCCCTGGGAGGATGGGGAGGTCCTGGCACAGGGTGCCCAGAGCAGCTGTGGCTGCCCCTGGATCCCTGGAAGTGTCCAAGGCCGGGTTGGATGGGGCTTGGAGCATCCTGGGACAGTGGAAAGTGTCCCTGCCATGGCAGGGGTGGGATTAAATGATCTTTAAGTTCCCTTCCCACTCAAACCATTCCATGTTTCCATGATTCCCTGAAAAAGGGAAGGGCCTATGTAAGACCCCCATGAGAGGGAGGTGGCACAGCTCCATTTCTGACTTTCCTCTGAGCTGCTGGCTTTGAAGTAGACTTGAGGAACAGTTTAAGCCAGACAGGTGGCCTAGAGCTGGGCAGAGCTTAGTGAGTTGAATCCCACCCAAGGCGACGGGAGGCAAAGCGACGCTGAACAGCCTGGGGTTGTTCCAACTGCTCCGTGTTTTCTTAGGCCCCACTCCTCCCCTGGATTCCTGGAGACTTCTCCTGCCGTGCTGCCACCATTCCTGGAGCAGAGCTGTCACCTCAGACCCTCTGGGGTGGGGTGACCCACCAGGGCAGCTCTTGTGACACCTTCACTGCACAGCTTCACACCACACCCCGAGCAGCGGGGAAAACGGGGTCCCACTGTTGCCCTGGTTTTGCTAAAACCTTCTGTTTTAAACTTGGAGTCAGAATTCTTTCTCACACAGTTTCATGTAAATAATAGCCAATGTTTACTTAACGGTATTTTCTGGTTTTCATTCCTTTTGGGATAAGAGAACTTTGATGAGCATCTCTTTTCTCCAGTGGGATTGAGGAGGAAGTGACATGTCCTCCAGTCCCTTGTGGAGTTGGGAATTCTATAAGAATGTGACATATGTAAATAAAGTGTCTTTTTCCCTCCTTTCTGCTGAACCTGGCAGGTGTGAGAGCGTCTTTATTGTGTTTTCCCAGACACATCCCATAGCTCTGCTTAGGGCCAAAACATCGGGGTCTGAGCAAACAGGGCATTAATGAAATGGAAATAACTCTGCCCTGCTGTTTGTTGTGTCCCTGAGAAGTTTCACACTCGCTGTAATCATTACAGTTTGCTCCCGTAATTGTGACTCTGTGTTCTGCAAAACGCACGATGCTTCTCGCTTCCAGCCCATGGAAACTATCCCAGAGCAGCCCTGACAGCTCCCAACTTTCCCTTTTTCCCCCACTGTGTGCTTTCATTTCTCTGGCTCGCTCTTGGCACGGTGCTTTGGAGGCTGCAGGGCTGCTTGCAGGGTGTTCTTATTAAAAACCAGCAGAGCAAGATGTCCCCAAATCCATCCCTGCCCACGGTGCCCTGCAAATGCTGTTCCAATGGGTTCCATCCAGCCCAAGGAAATTAAACTGCTGGAATGCTCTCCGTGTCCCAAACTGTGGGAGTGACACAGCTTGGCTTCAGCGATACAGATGCTCCACAGTGCAGTGGGTTTAAGTACAATTTTACAGGAGTGTTGTAGGAACTTTGTCCCACAGTTTGGGTTTTTTGTTCAGTCTCCTGTGAGGACTGGCAGAGGGGAGGCTCCAGGAGCTGCTCCGAGGGACCTGCCTGGCACACTTTGGTCTCTTGGGGAATTCAGGGCTTCGGGAAAAACTTTCTTCTCATTTCTGAGCCCATGAAGGTGCTTGGCAATGAGGAAACCTCAGGTCTGCCACCACCGGTGGTGCTGCTGCAAGGAGAGGCCCTGTGCAAATCCACCCCCGGGGATTTTACAGTGGGGCTGGAGAGGCCTGGAACAAACCCAGCTTGGAAGCAGAGCCAAAAACCAGCAGAGTTCTGCTTGGGGGGACACTGAGTAGCTCAGTCTGACAGATAACTGCATTGATCAAAGGAAACTGGGGCCCAAAGATCGATTTCCCTGCACCTCCTTTATCCACTGGCTGTGGCTGCAGCAGAAAAATTCCCCCAAGGAACTTGAGCTCCCACAGAGCCTCTCTGGGAAGGCCCTGGATCACTCCCTGTGTCCCCACAGGACAGGACAGGACAGGACAGGACAGGACAGGACAGGACAGGGCAGGGCAGGACAGGACACGGGGTCTGTGTGGGACATGAAGACCTGGCGGTGCCTCAGCTCCGTGTGCAGACACTGGGAGCACAGCCCTGCTTATCCCAAACATCCTGGCCTGGGATCTGGCCTGGAGGCCCCTCCTGTTCCATGGACTGATGCGCCGTGAGCCCAGGTCACTGCTCAGCTTCTTCACACCCACAGAATCTGAGCTTACCAGGGACTTCCCAGTCCCTTCTTGTGGAGCAGTTCTGGATTTTGCCAGCAAAACCCATTTTTTCTTGGATTTTGGTTTGGTTGTTTTACTCAGAAGCTGTTTTAGAAGGTGTTTGGTTAAGGAAGTAGTTTTGAGAAGCGTTTGAACCTCTGAGATCTCTCACAATCTTCATTCAGTTATTTCCTCTGCTAAAGGTTTTCTGCAAAGCCGGGGTGAATCAGATAGATGGGACTGATCCTGGAGAGCTTCTATCATCCCAGGGGACATCCAGGGACTCCTGACATCCGCTGGGAAGAGCTGCACATCTGCAGAGAGGAATTTATTCTGCTTAATTCTGTTTCACATCAAGGTATTGGGTGTTGTTTTTTGGTTCTGCTGGAGAAATAACAGGGGTTTCTTCCTTCAGCCCTTGGGCCTTGTCCCGCAGAATCCTCAACCATCCTTGGCTTTCAAACCATCGTTTGAAATCCCAACGAACAGTAAAAACCAACCAAGACACCAAAACCATTTCCACTCAGCTCTGTAACCCACGAAAAGAAGGAGGGAAGAGCATTTTAAAGCGTGCTTTACAATTTGCTGTCTCCAAACAAGCCCGGCCAGCAGGTTTGTCTTCAGAGAGACAGATATTTGTCACTCTATTATTGTTTTACAGTGTCAGCTCCAGACACTTAAGTATTGTTGGAATGCAGTAGGGGGGGGAAAAAAAAATCATGTTTTAAATCTCCGATGGGGTAATAAACTGCAGCCAGGAGCTAATTGTGCTGAAACTTGATCTTTTACAATCTGTTATTGCTGGAGTGGGACTCCCCGAGCCCAGAGCTCTGGGGTTTGTTCCACCATTAGCGAGGTCGTTCCTACACGCTCCCCAAAACCCCCAGATCACAGCTCTGCTCCCAGCTGGGGACTCCAGTTCAATCCTCCGAGCCATCGATGCTCATTTTGGACGTGAAACCAGTGAGGGAGGGGATTAATCCTCATCAAGTTTAATGGCTCGCTGTGGATTTGCTTCCTACAAACTTTCTTCCACCCAAGAAGTCCTGAGAATGTTGTACCCCTCCTGTCAGGGGGAAAATGAATCATTGCCCAGAGCCTGGAAGGCCAGAGGTGAATTGGAAGCCGCGCTGTGGAACACTCACACTGCAGAATTATTATTTTCTTTTTACGCCAGCATTAAATAATATTTGAGCTCGGGGTGGCCAACCCAACGGGTGGTTTCAGTGCTGAATGAGACCAAAGAAAGGGTCCATCCATCATGGGCTCAGCTCAGGTTTTGTTCAACATTCTCTTTCCCTTTTTTTTTTTTGGTCTGTCCCGAACTTTGTATCGACCCAATCTTGAAATGCCAAGCCCGACTTCTAAATGTTAAGCCCCAGTTTGGATGAAATGTTTGGCTGGAAAATGTTTTGAAGGTCCAATAAAAGGGATGTTCTTTCCTAGTGTTTTTCTCATCTGGGTGAGGCCGATGAGTAGATGTGCCTGGTTAAAACTGGAGAACTGTTCCGAGGATATTTTAGCCAAGGAGAACGAGATTTATTGAGGCTGGTGCAATTCTGGGGTCACATTTCAACGGGAATTCGCTGAATTTTTATTATCAAATTTTTTCAGCTGTAAAATGTGGCATGAGGATTGGTTCTCTTAAGGTTTTCGCCCAGTCTTGGGGGCAGAGAATCTCCTGAGCTGGAAGGGACCCGTGAGGGTCGTGGAGGGTGACCAAGGATCCTCGTATTTCCTGGGCTCTGATTGTGGGCAGAGTTCTCTGCAGGCTGCAAAGGGTGCAGGTAAATTCAGATTCCTCAGAAGTGTCCAAGGAAGTGTCCCAGGCCAGGCTGGACGGGGCTTGGAGCAGTCTGGGATAGTGGAAGTTGTCCCTGCCCATGGCAGGGTGTGGAAGGGGGTCATTTTTAAGGTCCCTTCCAACCCAAAAATGCTGAAATCCGGAATGAAGCTGAGGGTTCTGGGTGTCCATGTTGCCACAGATGGAGGGGAAAATTGGTTTTCTGCCTAAATCTGAGAAACCCCTGATTGTTCAGCGTGTCTGGGGTGACTGAGCAGCCCATTAACACCACCCAGGTGGGGAACAAAGCCGGCGGCTGCTCTCCACGGCGAGCATCTGACAAGGAGACAAAATAATTGGAGAGCCTGCGATACTTAATCCAAAAGTGAAGAGCTCGGCACTCCCAGGCAGGCAGGGAGCACACGGGAAGGGAGGAAGTGCTTCCCACCACCATTTGTCAGGCCAGAGCTGCTCATTAAACATGGTCAGCCTCTCCTCCCGAGGAAATTCGCTCCCTCCTGCCTGGGGAGAGCTGAGATGTCCATGGATATCCACCCCTCAGCCCCCACAGTTTGGACACAGCCATTAGAAACTAATTACACCCAAACACTTAATCCCAGTACAGAGAGGGGGAAAGGAACTGCTGAAACTGGGAGCTGTTAATCCATCATTCCAGGGGAACAAGTGCCAAAGGGAAGGGACAGGGCTGGGGCCACAGCAGCTCAGGGAGGTTTGGCTGTTTACTCTCTCTTTAAGTGCATGTTTGGTCACAGGGGGTCTGGCTGGGATTATGCTGATATTCAGCTTTCCAGGGGCAGTTCCAAATGTAAGAGTTAAAGTTTATTCTCAGCCCTCTCTGTGCATCTGAGTTAAGTCGAGCCAAGACAAGAATTAAATGCAGCTTTGGTGTAACTAATGAGAAAAACTCGTACTAAAAAAAAAAACCCTGAGCCTTTCACTCATGGATGCTTCCCAAAGAGATGCTGTGGTTGATTAGAGCTGATTTAATTACTGTGCATTGCAAAGAGCACATCTCCTCTTCCCTGGGCAGTGCCTCGAGTTGCACAGTGTGGATAACCAGGAATCCTTCCAAAGCATGGAACACACCCCCTGCCATGCGTACAGCAGCTCCTGGGCCGTGTGCTCCCAGAGATTTCCCATCCCAGGAGTCTTGCCAGTCCTGTGGGAGATGACCGAAGTCAGAGAATGATGGCAAAGAGAAATTCCCTGTGATAAAATCAAAAATCATTGTACTCTACGGTCAGAGCGAGTGAGGGGACAGCAAAATGTTCCTGCTTCCAGAAACCAGGAATTGTCATCCTTTCTGACAAAACCCAGAAAAATTAAAACATCTCTTTAGAACCTTTGGGTTTCACAGCAGAGAGCTGCTGCACTGGCAAAACATCCATCAGCTCTGCCCGACAGATCCTGTTGGGTTGGCAGAGGAGAAGTGGAGGAGAAACCCTCGGGTGATCCACGTTCCTCCCGCTTCTCCCCTGACTCCGAGAGGGGCCAAAAAAAGCTCCAGGGTCACCCTCACGTTTGGGGCTGAGGAGTTTGGCAGGTAAAGAATATTCCACAGGCTCAGGGGGGACGCGGAGCCGAGTCCAAGTGGAGCCCAAGCTCAGCTCTGCACAAGAGAGACGTTGATTGTTTTGGCCTCTTTCCTTTGCTCCAGGGGAAAATCGAGGCACCCTTCTCGGGATATTATTGGTGCGAAATCATAAGTTACAGTTTTATTACCAGTGGCTGTGTGCGTGTGAGGGAGAGAGGAGGAGGTGCTGGGCACGGGAGAGCATAACCACTCTTTTGTAACCATGAATCCATTCTTTTTTATTTCGCTTCGCAAAACACAGGTTTAATTTAGGGAGAGAAAAATAGGAAAAAAAAAAAAATCGAATTTGCTTTTCCACACAGCACCAAACAGCCGTGTTTTGAATATTTATATTTCGTTTTAAAGACTTCTTGTCGTCAAACTCAAATTTTTCACTTTGCATTGCTGAAAAGAAAATTTAAAAAAAAGAAATAGGTGGGCTGTAGACACTTACTCTCGCTTTATAAAAATTGCAAATTATTTGAGCCCACCTCACGTATTGATCTAGAGCAACCATGTTTTCCATGTAAAAACATCTCCCTGCATTTCATCCCCTCACAGATTTCAAAGCTCCCCAGTCTGTGTTGAGTTGTAAAGTTCTATTCAATGGCTTGGTTCGCTTCCAACAAAGCTGGCTGAGAAACTTGGATCTGGAATCAGCGTTGTTGGGGGAAATGTTTTCCCCCCATTAACTGCAGGATGTTTTCATGGATTGTTTTGCACACAGTACGGATTTATTTACTTTTCCCCATGTCAGAAGCCTCAGCTGGGATATTTGGTAGAGTCCAAAACCAACAGGTTTTAGCAACTGGAAGGTTTGTGTGGAATTAGGACAATGTCCCCTTCTTCGGGGCAGTGAGGGCTTTGCTGTCCTGGCCTCTCCATGGCTGTGGACATTTGTCCATCTGCTGATTTCTGCTTTTCCTGCAGCTCATTCCTCACCATCTCCCTTCTCCTCTCAAGCTGTGTCTGATCCTCTGCATTTGTGGTCAGAGGGAGTCAAATCCATCAAGACTGGTCGGTGGCTGCCCCTGGATCCCTGGAAGTGTCCAAGGCCAGGCTGGATGGGGCTTGGAGCAGCCTGGGATAGTGGGAGGTGTCCCTGCCCCTGGCAGGGGTGGGATGGGATGAAGTTTAAGGTCCTTTCCAACCCACACCATTCTGGGATCCCGGGATTGTACGATAAGTTGTCCTCTCCCAACAGGACATTTCAAGATACTTCAAGAAGCAGCCACCCATACGTATTTTAATTCATTTACCAAAAGAATTTAAGAACCTTTTCAAAGTTCTCTTTTCTCTGTTTGACAAGATACGAGCTCTCCTTAGGCCCAGCAGGGGAGTGGGATGGTCTTTGTTACTCTGCATGCTCATGGTCGTGCAGTTGTCTCAGTTCTCCCGGGGATGGTGGTTGGAAGCAGAGGCAGGGATGGACTGGGGGTGGTTCCTCTGCCAGGGTGACTTGGAATCATGGAAAGGTTTGGGTTGGAAGGGACCTTAAAGCCCATCCAGTGCCACCCTACCATGGGCAGGGACACCTTCCCTACCCCAGGCTGCTCCAAGTCTCACCCAACCTGTCCCTGATGACGGGACATCCATCAAAGCCCTCTTTACTCTTCCAAGAGATCCTCGGTGAAAACTCTAAACTTAGCCACCCTTAAAGCGACTTTGGTTTTGTTTTTTTTTTTTTTAAAACGATTGTTACAGTATTTTGCAACTTCTGTTCCCCTCTGGCTGGGATTCGAGCACCCTCTCCCTCCACCCCCTCCCCACCTCCCGACAGCAATCGCCAGTTGTAAAATAATAGACCATCAGCCAGCAATAATTTGCAATCCAAACAGACTTGACGCTCTCTGACATTTATTGAAACCTCAGACCCTGTTCGCTGGTTTCAGTTTTCCTCCCTTCGCTCTGTTTTTACAGACAGACAAGTGCTTAGATTTGGGTTTAATAATGAGCAGAAATTTCGCCTTGGCCCGGCTTTGCTTGTGTTGGCTGCGGCGGGGCCGTGCAGCAGACGGGCGGTTGGAGTTAATTACGCTAAATGGTGAGAACATTATTTGACCCCACTGGTTCGGCACCAGATGTTGAACGTTGCCTCTGAGAAACCAGCACAGACGTCAGGCTTTGGAGGCTGCACGGCGAGGGAGAACAGACTTGGAGCTCAAGTCACTTCTTTTTTTTTTTTCTTTTTTTTTTTGCAGCCTGAACTATCCCGGGATAAGCCCGGGACAAACAAAGCCCTTATTAGGGACAGATGACAACATTCAGCTGCAGCCACTCGGGGCAAATTAGGGCATGGTTGTAAGTTTGGAGCTGAATGGATCAAAAAAGCTCCCCCTGAAAAATCATTTTGCTAAATGTACAGTGAACGTTCTGCCAGCACAAGGTATCAACTTTGGTAAATCCTTCCTGGAAAGTGAACTTTACATTTACGGGCCAGACATGATGGAATTTAATGTTTGAAAATGATTAAAGGATTTTGTTCTTTCCTAGTAACAACTGCATTTATCAAGGTGGCAGCCACGGTGGCCTTAGAAGGAGCTGAAATGGAGCTGAACTGCTGAGCTTTCCCTGGCTTGGGTCTGGGAATCCCTCCGGTCTTTAGGCGTTAGGATTGGGGAATTACATCAGGAGATACGGGAGGAGGGCAGTACAAAGTGTTTATTGACCCCAGGCTGTGCTAATAAAGCATTACAAGTATTACCTGCTCGGGGATTGTCAGGGCACAGCAAAGCTGTCCTGACCTTGGTGGAAAACTGAAACTCCTCTCAGTCTTTGAATAAACTGGACTGTGAGAGTGACAACACTTGTGCAGATTTATATATTACGGGGGGGAAAAAAAATGTTTAAAAGCTTCTTATCCCCCAAAAAATGTGTTCCCAATGCCTTTATTTGCACGCGTGGCAGTGATAAGGTTTTTAACACTGCACAACTAACAGAGAACTTTGAATTCTGGTTCTTTTCCCAGCAGGTGACATCCCTCACCTTGTGCTGAACAGCAGCTCCCTCCACCCCCTGTGAGTCCCCGGGATGCAGGACAGGGACTCACAAACCTTCCAGCTCTGAACAGCACTTGGGGCCTGGCTTTGGGCGTGCTGGAGCAAAGCCATTGACCCAAGCAGAATTCACAATCGCTGGATAATTTTAGTAGTTGGAGGTCTCTGGTATTTTTTAGAGTGTCATTTCAGGGGCTTAAGTGTCCAAAATTCTTGGTTCTGCTTTGGTGTTCCTTCCTGATTCCCCACACAGTAACGTGACCCACGTGCTGGGTCACCACGGCTGGATCAGACCCTAAATTGGATCACTTGGATTCTCTCAGAACTCTTCCATTGCCCTTTTCCCTCTGGGTTTCCCAGCATTTCAGTGCTCTTCTCCCAGCAGGAGGGTGTTGATGCGTACAAAACACTGGGCACGGATTTCTGCAGTGTTCCCACTGTTTTCTGGGTCAGTGAGAGATTCTCAGCCCCCTTGATCCATCAAAGCCCCGCAGATGCCACTTTCCACCCAAAAATGAAGAGCGAATCCGGTGGGATAAGTGGAGCTGCTCTGCAATTCCTGCAGGGCAGGTCTGAACAAACCATCCTGGCTGGGTTCTGCCGTGGAAAAGCGAAAGGAGGGAACAGGGAGCTGCCTCCCAAACTCACCTGAAGGGCATCACCGCCCTGGGGTCCTCCAGGGCACATCCCCTTGATGCCTTAGGTTTTAATTTCTATATTTTTCAAATCCTGTACTGCCCAGTGTGTGACTCTGAAGTTTCTTGTAGCTCGTGAGCTGCTCTCTTAGGCCAGACAGACACAACAAAGCCTCTCTGAGCTGTTCAAGGACACTCGGGCTGGCCTAGGCCCAAAAGGTGTAAACTGGGACCATGAAAGAGGTGGAGAAATTGAAGAGAGCTGAAGTTTTAATTGGTGAATTTATGCTGAGATGCAAATGGACCAAACCTATAACAGTGTCAAGAACTCGTGGCCTGCTGTCCATCTTGGGGTCCATTTTATGGAAGCAGCCTCTGGCTCCCCAGGGTGTGCCTTGAAGGCCTTCAAATAAATCCCTGCCTTTATTCCCTTACTCCTGTCTAGTCTCTGTTTCTGGGTGGCTGGGAGAAGGCATCACCCTGTGCCCAAAATAACGTGAGTACACCACGGCTGAGGACACAGTTAATGGCAGGGGAATGTCCAGGACACAGCTCCCGTGTCCTTTCCCTCTAAAGCAGGTGCAGATGCCCTCGAGGACAACGCCACGGCCACACTTCTGCTGAGACCAGCAAGAACTGCCAGAAATGGGTTTTTCTACCCAAAACTTGGGCACAGCTCCCTGGACCAGCATTGGCAGGACAGAAGAGATGTTACCTGGAGGGGTTTTTCCACAGCAGAGGAGAGGACACAGTTGACCATGCCAGGGTCTAAGTGCTGCCAGGCGCAGGTTATTGCAGCTTTTTCCCCCTCTCTGGGCACCAAAAAAAGGGAATTTTGGATCAGCCGTGTGATTTTCTGCATATATTTTATGCGAAATTGGGTGCCTGACATGTCCATCTGAAGAGTTCTTCATAAAACTTCACAGTCACAGCAACCTGCGGGATGGGGGAAGCCTGAGTTTGGTGTTTTGGGTTTTCTGAGGGAGGTTTGGATTCCCTCACAGGCTTCAAGGCTGCCTATAATTTACTGCGAACCAGGAGAGACATGAGCTGAAATTTTTAGGAGCAGATTAGGTTGAAAAAATTTATGACAGCATTTAGAAACATTAGACTTGGGACTGCATGCCAGAGCATGACAAAATAGCAGGTAATAACAGATCTCATTAGAACTGTTTATTTAAATTGAACATTAGCCTGTCAGGGATGTTTTTGCTGCTGGATTGGTCTTATTTCCATCCAGATTAATTCCTACCCAATCCAAGCACCCAGAGGTGTCTTCCTGGGACAGCTCAGTGTGCTCATTCCACGAAGTTCCATGGGGTTTATGTTATTTCTGAATTTTAAGGAGAAGGTTACTTTCTATTCTTCTTTATCCACCACCTCCATGTTTGACGATCTTTCTGTACCAAAATGCAATTAGATTTTCTGAAGGATCCCAGTGATTCAGGCTCCAGCGTGCTGTTTCAAAAGGATTGGCTCACCCTCCCTGAACCAAACATTGGAGTATTTGCTTTTCTTGGTCTTGGAGCTCAGTTCTTCTGTCTTGGCCTTCACCTTCTCCCCTGTGAGGGTCGGGAGGGCCTGGCACAGAGAAGCTGGGGCTGCCCCATCCCTGGAAGTGTCCAGGGCCAGGTTGGATGGGGCTTGGAGCAACCTGGGATAGTGGAAGTTGTCCTTGCCCATGGAACGAAATGATTTTTAAGGTCCCTTCCCACCCAAACCATTCTGTGACTCTTTCTGGTTCTTACTCTTGGTCCTTTAAACACAAAGTGTGCCTAAAGAAATCACCCAGCTCTCCAGATGATCCGCTCTCTTTCCCCCAGCCTTAACTAATCTTTCAAGACCAGCTTTATTCTCTCAGCTCACCAGACCTTCACTAATCCTAGCAGATCAGCTGGCACCCCCTCGAGTGAAGGCGAGGAGCCTTCCCGACTCAAACCTTGACTAACCACCGTGGTTTGGGGTTGTTGGAACCACACAGAGACATCCTGGCTGTGCCTGGACCTGCTGCTTGGTTTATCCCCAAGATCCAGGCCAAGCCCCTCCAGATGAGAGCTTTGTGCTTTATTTTCTCAGACAACAACCCGAGATGCAGCAGCAGCAGCAGCAGCAGCGTATTTCTATGGACCAAGAGCAGGCAAATGCAGAAAAACAAACCCCAAAACAACACAAACAACAACCCCTCCAAAGATGCAGTTTCGCTTCAGCACTCGAGCTGTGTTTGGCAGGAATTCAGGGCCAGCCTCATCTCCAGCAGACAATAATTGCTTGGATCTTAAAAAAAAATCCCTGGAATGACATCAGCATTGCTCAGCTGAACCTGGGCAATTGGTTGGGTTTTGCCACTGTGGGGATGAAAAGTGCTTTTCAGGAGCCTGGGCAAAATAATGTTCAAATCATTTCCTACCTTTTATTTTATCTCTACTAATCAAACTGTTTCCTTTTATTATGTGAGTGTGGGAAGGTTGAGCCCTAGAAGAGCATCTTAAGGCTTTTTAAAAATATTCTTAGAAGGGTTCCTGGAGTGGTTTGTGTAGGAAGAGACCTTAAAGATTATCTAGCCCAGCCCCAGGGCCGTAAAAAATGGAAGGCAACACTGAGGAACCAACATTCCTGAGGCTGTTGAGCCCTAAGAATCTGCAGGGAAAACCCAAAAGGAGGAAAGCTGCTGATGGAGAAGGGGCCATTCCAGCTCTAGAGAGGCTCCCTGATGTCCCAGTGCCTGTGAATTCCACACCTCTGTGCCTGCTGAAAAGCTGTAAAACATCATTAACCAGCAGAGGGGTTTAAGAGGGGTTTAATGTCCACTCCATGTGCTCCACATCCACCTTTCCCTCCCCCTCCCAGCTCCATAAAACACATCCCAGCCTATCTGGCCTCCGAGGTGTCCTCCTGCCAGAATCCCATCAGATCCATGCACTAATGATGTCCATCCAGGGCAACAGAATGCCTTTGATTCATGTTTTTTGGAAAGCAGCTCGAGCTGACTTCCCTGTAAATCTTGCCACGTTATTCATCCCCAGGGAGCAGCTGGCAGCCAGTCCCTGCTTTATTTGGCTGGTGGCACTGGGGTTGAGATAAGCCCAGGCCTGCCATTTTTTTAGGTGGAAAAACACCTTTCCCCAGCAGGTGGAATGTCTGAGCAGCCTCGCCCGTGGTGGTCCCCGGGGTCCAGCAGCAGCAGTGGCCGTGGTGACATTAATTACAGAGCTCTGGGGCTTTTAATTCCCCCAGGGAAGGTCTTTTAGAGCAGAATTTCCTGCAAAAAATTCTCTTTCTGCCAGGCCTTTGTTTTGTGAACTTCACGCTCATCAACACGACCGAGCGGAGTTTGTCCTAAATTAAAGAGCTTGTCCTAAATTAAAGAGCTTGTCCTAAATTAAGACAAATACACACTTACACAGAATTCCCTCTCAGCAAAATTGTTGTTCAACCCACACTTCTCTCCCTCAATTAGCTGAATTCTAGATTTTTCTATCATCTCTCATGTTCTGGGCTCTGTCTGATGGTGCTGGGTGAATAATTTATATTCTGGTCATTTCATTAATTAATAACTTTTCTAGTTTGCTCCATTTTAAGACCTTTTCATGTGGCTTAATATTTGGTTCAGGATAATTTATTAACCTCAAAATTCACATCCACAGACAAGAATCTGGATTATTAGATGCGAGCATAAAGATAATGAGATGGGCTTGGAATTAAAGAAATTCCAAGGAATTTTTAAATGTTTTAACAGCCACCAAGACATTTTATTAACAGAATCACTGCAATTCACTTCTGAAATCCTTAAATCATTCCTCCTCGTGTTTCCAAGCGATGTTAACTTCAAGCCGTGGAGCTCAGCTGTGTCGTTTTTGGGTAATAGAGAAGCAAATTCTGCTTGCTGCAGGAAGCGCAGGGTATAATTCTGTGGCTGATGTTGTGGTGGGGCTCAGCCTGGGTTTTCCTTTCTGTGGAATTCTTGTGGATTTTAAATCCTCAAGCACCTGGAAGGAACAACCCCGGCAGGTACCCATGGAAGGGTGGAAGGGCAGCTCCTTAGGGCAGGAACAGCTTCTCCCTGCTTTCCCACCAGGAATCTTTTCCCCCTGCTGAGTGGGATTGGATTTCCTGGAGCTGTTTTTGGTGCCAGCTGCTCGTTGTGGTGGGAGATTTGCATCTCAAACCAAACCCAATTATCGCTGTGGTCCGGGTGGGCAGCTCAGCCCCGGCATTCCCGGGGAGTTCTCCTGCTGGGAACAGCCCAGAAACGCCATGGAGCCCATCCCAGAGTGGTCTGGGCATGGACCTCAGCCTGCCTGGCCCTGCTGGGCTGGGATATTGTTTAGTGCCACAAAACAAATCCCGTTGCCTCAGAACTCTGAAGCCTTTGGAGATGATTTCCAAGAAATGGTTCCTCCTCCCCTTGTCCTGCTGGAATCCAGCTCCTTGCCCAGCCCTCGGAGGATGCTGAGCTGTCCCCTCTGCAGTGTCACTCCCAGGGCCATCCATGGATCAGCCAAGGGTCGGGACAGGGGATGGGAAGTGTGTCTGGGAAAACACAATAAAGATGTTCTCACACCTGCTAGGTTCAGCAGAAAGGAGGGAAAAGAGCAACTTTATTTACATCTGCCACATTCTTATAGAATTCTCAACCCCACAAGGGATTGGAGGACATGTCACTTCCTTCCCAATCCCACTGGAGAAAAAAGATGCTCATCAAAGTTCTCTTATCACAAAAGGAATGAAAACCAGAAAATGCCGTTAAGTAAACATTGGCTATTATTTACATGAAACTGTGTGAGAAAGAATTCTGACTCCAAGGTTAAAACAGAAGGCTTTAGCAAAAACCAGGGCAACAGGGAAGTGCACATGGGAAGGAAGCCTTGGATTTATGGCTCTGCTTTCACCCAGAGCTCTGCAGAGGAAATCCCTGACCAGCAAAGGCACCTGCTGGGCTTTCCTTTTGGATTCTGCCCTATCTCACCCAGGAGAAGGGGAAGCACCTGGGTGATTCCTGTTCAGCAGCTCCAGGGTGCCCAGCCGAGGCTCGGATTTTAAACAGAAGAGAAAATTCCCAGAGGAATTCAGGCTCCAAGCCCGAGCTCCATTCGTGGGCAGCTCCTCTTCCGTCCTCCAGTCCCATTCCAGCCAGCAAAACCCTTTCCTGCTTTTCTGATCCTACTGGGAGTTCCAAGGTTCCATTCGGATATTTATTCCCAGCATTTCTTCCTGCCACTCTATGCCAGTGTGTTGCCTTCCCAGTCTGGATAAAGAGAGAATCCATCAATCCCATCAGGTGGATGCTGGGACTGGCTGCCCTTCCCAGGATTTCAGCCTCAAGCAGAGCCATTTATCTGTTTATTTTTTATTTATGAAGCTAGCCAGACTCAAAACCAGAGGATGGAAAACCTGGCCTGGGAATGAACTTTGCAACGCGGGGTGGGAAGGATTCTATTCCCTTTAAAAAGCAAAACTCAGCTGTAAAGGTTTTGATAACTGGTAGAGCTGAAACCAAATCAATTTGCAAAATAACAAAAAAATGCTAAAAAGCTGCTCTTGCCTGCAGTCCGTGCCCTCCTCAGGAATCCCAGTACCCAAGGCAGAGTTTCCAAGCTGCCCACTATGAATTTAAGGGAATTTAAGTAACAACTTCAATATAAACCACTCAGTAATTGTCCTCCCAGAGCTTTAGCTAATAAAACAACTCGGGGGAGAATATGGAACGTTCAAACCCTGGAATAAAATGCCCAGGTTTCGTTTCATTTGCTTCCTTCTCTTTACCCCAGAAAGATGTTTTCCAGCCAAAACACACCACTTGTTCTTATTAATGAACTTCTGTGTATTTATCCAGATTTCTCCCTACTGAACATCTCCTTCTACCTGTTATTTTATGCTGCTGAAATTCAAGCAGAAGAAAGGGGTTAGAATTAATTACAGCCTTTGGCTTGCAGGATTAGCCACAGATGTTGAATTATTATTATTATTGTACCGTATTTTGGGAATGACACAAGGAATGTGTGGAGACCGGTGGTATCTGTGAGGAGAAACAGGAGTGTTTAAAACCTGAAAGAACTTTAATTCTCCTTTTAATGGCAATCACTGGGCCTGTTTAGAAAATGAAGAATTAAGGTGACAACTCTGAAACATTGGAGGGGAGGGCCAGGAGCTGGACTTGGATCATCCTTGTGGGTCCTTTCCATATTCTGTGTTTCTATGATTCCATGACTCCACGAATCTATGATCCTTTGATTCCATGATTCCATGATTCCATTCAAAACCATCTTGCCCTGTGTGTGCAAATGATCTTTTCTAAAATCCAAGTCATTTGTAGCACAACTTGGCATGAAAAGCAGGGAGGCTTCTCACAATTAAGGACAGATCTGTAATTAAATTATTCTTCTGCCCATTTTAATTACGGCTGGATCTGACCATTCAGCACCTGGGCAGAATCCACTGCACAATTATTTTGCTGTTGAACGACTTCAATTAGTTTTGCATTTGGCTCTGGGCGTGGTTTGCCATTGTTAAAACAAGCAAGGATTAAAAGAAAAGGAAAAAAATCTCCCCTGCAGACAAGGCCAAGGGGAATAACATCAGAAGCCTGATCGTTTGTCACCTATGGTCACTCGAAACCATTATTTCTTTTACACACTGTAATTTCAGATAGACTTGTGTAAACAGTGTAAAGATTTATTTTCTCAAAATATCAGAACCACTTAGCGTGAGTCACAAGCCAGATTTCAGGCAGATAATTTTCTTCTAATAGATTTTTGGGTTAACAAGATAAAAATTAACATGAAAATGATTATGTGCTGACTGAAAGAAACCTGGTTTTATTTTGTTCCCTATTTGTTTTACAAGGGAAGTCTTCAAGTATCTTGCAGGGGCAAAAATATTTAAAGTGTTTGCACATGTTTCCCATTTCCATTTTATAAGATTCATTCAGAGTCAGCCAAACATATCTTTCTCTCGCTCTCTCTCTTTCTCTCATTTGTTTTTTTCTTTTGATGCACTTCTTAATTAGTCTTCAAGGCTCCAAAGGTGCTTTTTTTCTGTCTGGCTCTTTATTCTGGACGTCAAGAGCCGTGAGCGACGCTCGCAGTGAAGTCATCGGGCTCCAAACCCCGAGCTGGATGCTCCTCAAAGGCTTGGGGGGTGTCCTCTGATCTGCTCCTTCTCCTCCACAGAAAGGAGCAAAGAGCAGATCTGAGGCCTGGGCGTCATTAGGAGCTGAAGTGGCTGCTCTTGGATAATGTGGATTTGGCTCTGGCTGCCAAATTCCAGTCCCCGGGAAGGATTTGCCACCGAGCTCGGGGTGGAGCTCTGTGTTCCCAGCCCCTGTCCCCTCTCTGGGCAGAGCCTCGAGGTCTCTGGGCCACCATGGCCACAAGTCTGGGCACCCCGCAGCCCCTTCTGTCCCCAGAGAAGCTGTGGCACCGTGGCAGGGACACTGTGGGCTCCCCGGGGCCAGGTTTTAAAATTATTTAGGCGCACGATTTTGCAGCAGTTAGGGATTTTTTTTTCCCTTTTAAAATCTGTTCCAAAATGCAGCAGATCTGGTGAAGGCCTCAGGCCTCTCCAAACTGCCCCCAGGCCCTGTGTCCCCATTGCTGGGCCTTCAGCTCCTTGGGGCAGTTTTTAAAATTATTTAGGCACACAATTTTGCAGCAGTTAGGGATTTTTTTTTTCCCTATTAAAATCTGCTCCAAAATGCAGCAAATCTGAGTAAAGGCCTCAGGCCCCTCTGAACTGCCCCAAGTCCTTGTGTCCTCACTGCTGGGCCTTCAGCTCCTTGAGCCAGGCTTAAAACTTATTTAGGCACAGGATTTTCCAGGAGTTAGGGATTTTTTTTTCCCTTTTAAAATCTGTTCCAAAATGTAGCAGATCTGGTGAAGGCCTCAGGCCTCTCCAAACTGCCCCCAGGCCCTGTGTCCCCATTGCTGGGCCTTCAGCTCCTTGGGGCAGTTTTTAAAATTATTTAGGCACACAATTTTGCAGCAGTTAGGGATTTTTTTTTTCCCTATTAAAATCTGCTCCAAAATGCAGCAAATCTGAGTAAAGGCCTCAGGCCCCTCTGAACTGCCCCAAGTCCTTGTGTCCTCACTGCTGGGCCTTCAGCTCCTTGAGCCAGGCTTAAAACTTATTTAGACACATGATTTTTCAGGAGTTAGGGACTTTTTCCCTTTTAAAATCTGTTCCAAAATGCGGCAGATCTGGTGAAGGCCTCAGGCCTCTCTGAACTGCCCCAAGTCCTTGTGTCCTCACTGCTGGGCCTTCAGCTCCTTGGGGCAGTTTTTAAAATTATTTAGGCACACGATTTTGCAGGAGTTAGGGATTTTTTCCCTTTTAAAAATCTGCTCCAAAATGCAGCAGATCTGGTGAAGGCCTCAGGCCTCTCTGAACTGCCCCAAGTCCTTGTGTCCTCACTGCTGGGCCATCAGCTCCTTGGGCCAAGGCTTTAAAATTATTAAGGCACATGATTGTGCAGGAATTAGGGATTTTTTCCCTTTTAAAAATCTGCTCCAAAATGCAGCAGACCACTCTAAACTGTTTTGTGTCCCCACTGCTGTGCCATCAGCACCGTCCCACTGGAATTTGTAACCACAATTACAAATACAATTTTGCAATTTAACACAGCTCAAGGACCCTGCGATGATGAATGTGCTGCAGCAGGGCTCTCAGGGCAGAACTGAATGTTTTTAAGGAGAATCTTATCGTGGTGATTAAAGTTGCTTTTTATTTTGTGTTTTGCAAAGTGACCCCTTTTTCCCATCGTCAGAGTTTCAGCACCACAGGGAATTCCCTCCTCCTGTTTTAGCAGGAGAGAGAAATGAAGGATTTGAAGAAGTTAAGGATTAAGCTGTTCCACTTTCTCCCCTTTGCCCAGCCTCAGAAATCCCTCACACAGTGATGAGTCATTTTTTATTCTACTTAAGCCCATGTTAAGTCAACATCGTTTAAGGCTGGTGACTAAGTCTTGAGTGATGTTGATGGAAATGAAATAGGAATAACTGGGACTTCACCAGGACACAGCAAATATAGATTCTCTCCACAGAAAAAAAAAAAAAAATAAAAAGAGAAAGACACTGAGTTAGTCCCAACTAGAGAAAGAAAAAAAAGAAGAGAAGAAATAAAAGGCAGCTGCTTGCAGGAGATCTCTGATGGATTAAAACCAGGACTGCAAAGCTGCCCTTCTCCTGCTGGTGGAAATCAGCAGATCTCTCCTCAAAGTGGGCAGGATTTCAGCAATTCCTGTGCAGAGCAAGGACAGGAGCCCTTATCTGCCTCGAGTCTTATCTGCCTCGAGTCTGAGCTCATGATCTGCACAAAGTAATTCCACCGAAGTCCTGTTTCGGGTCAGGAAGGGAAACTGGGCTCTGTGGCCCTAAAGAGTGGAACGGACTCAAGATTAGACCTGGGACCATTTGCAGTAAAGGATATGAAGGAGCTTGTGGGCACCCTTGGGGTTCCACGTGGCAAAACAGTCCAGTAAAGGACCAGTAAAGGACCAGTAAAACCAGTTGTAACCCCCAACGTGGCCACCAGCCAAGCCGGGGCAGCCTGCCCAGCCCCGCAGCACCACAGAGCCCCGTTCCTTGGCTGGCACCACTTCCCTCCTGTCAGGTTTGGAGCCTGCCCCACCAGCGCCACAACCACCTCCAGAGGCAGCACCTGAACCCTGCTTCTCCTCCTTTCTTCTCTTGGAGCCTTCTCAGCAGCCGCTGCGGAGGCTTTGCTAAACATGTCAGATTAAAGGTCTGAGCAGACGAATAAATGCAGTCCATCTGAGGGCATGTTTCCTCTCACACCTTCGGGGCCTGTCAGCCTCTTGAATGGGATTCAGAAACATGTCCTTGAAGCTGGCTGGAATGCAGCTTAATATATCAGGGGCAGCATTAGAGAAGGGAGGGAAAAGGGTGGGGGAAGCTTTCATGGCAATGCACCCCCCTCCTTCCCTCTCCAATCCTGCATTGGCTGCAAAGCAGGGATAAACAAGGACTGGGGAGGGGATGGGGACCTGCAGCCATCTCCCTGCTCTGGAGCTCCCTTTTCCATCTACACTCTGTATCCTGGGGTTTTCACACTCTCTTCAGAGCTTATTTTATTTTTCATTAAAACCCCAGTGGTTTCCAGCACTCCAAACTCCCAGATTTCAGCACTGGGCAGAGCTGGTTGTGTCAATATTGCTGCTTAAAGGGAAGCTGAGGAGTTACAAAGAGACTTCTCAGCTCTTCACACTCCTATTTCTTTGCACATCTCCTCTCCCAGGAGTAATTCCTCTGTCCTGGGCCGAGGTCCTGTCTTGCCCTCAGTGCAGGAAGCAGCCCCAGAGCAGCTGAGCTGGGCCTTGTTCTTGCCATATTTACATTAAATTTGCAATAAATAAAGTTTAGGGCAAACCCAACGAGAGTCAGCCCCTTCTGGAGCACAGGGATGCTCCTGGCACGGGACAGTCCCTAAGGGAGGGGACCTGAGCACAGCACAGCAGCACATGGAGGGCTTTGGATGCTCTGCCAGGGAAAATATTCCACGGAATGAGCAGCACTGAGCCACTGAACATCCTCCTGAACTGCACATTATCATCCCTGGAAGTGTCCAAGGCCACCTTGGGGCAACCTGGGATAGTGGAAGCTGTCCCTGCCCGTGGCAAAGGATGGGAGGAGCTTTGAGGTCCCCTCAACCCAAACCATTCAGGGATTCCATGGAAAATCACTGATTTCACAACAGGAGAATCCTTCTAACGCTGGTTTCAACTTGCAAATCAATTACTGTGCTCCCGATTGTTGCTTTTTTTGGTTTTACTTAAAATATCTATTTGTTTGTTTCCCCTCAAGTCTTTAATTCGAGGAATGTAATTAATTTCGAAGCCTTTTTAAGGCCTTTTTTGAATTTTAGAGCGAGCACCCTATAGTGACGTTGTGCCATCCATCTCTGGGGTTCAGGTGGGGAATTCAGAGAAGCTGAATTAAATGAGCTTTATGGGATGCCTGCATTTATCTCCTTTCTTCCACGTGCATCTGCAGGAAGACAAAGTCCTGTGTTACAGGGAAAGGAAAAACCACTCGGGCTCCTGTGCAGTGTAGGGGACTTAAAACATCTCCTTAAAATGTAGATTTTGACTTTCTGCCTGGAGCTGCCTTGAAAGTTTTGCCATTCCGACCTAATTGCTGAGTAAATGTTCCCTCAGTGGAGGACAGAGAGTGGGGCAGTGGCTCAAGGTTTGGTATCATTTCTGCTCCTGGAAATCTGTTCCCTTTATTATTTTACACGGAATCCTTTCAGTTGCAAACTACTAATCCTCCACCTTGGAATTGGCTGCGGAACCAAGGGGGGAAGGTAAAATGTGTTGGGTTTCCAAGAGTTATTCACCTCTTCCCAAGCAGAAGATGGATTTCCCTTCTCCAGGGTCTCCGGCACCATCATTTTTCCCGGGATATTCCTGACATGCCACAAATCACCCCCTGGTTACTGCCTTGGCAACGCTCTCCTCTGTGCCTGAACTGGGCAGACTGGGAAGCTGCTGGCTCAGGTCCAGGAATTAATCCAATCCTGGGCTCTCAGGAACACCCGGGGCCTGTGGATTATTATTAATTTAATGAGATTCATGGAATTGATTAAGTTTTAATGCGGCAGTTCTGTTCTGCGGCCTTGCAAGCTCCACACCTGGGCAGGGGTGGGAAGGGGGGTGGTGCTGCCAGAGTGGCCCAAAAAATGGCACTGGGCACTCGAGGCAAAACCAGACTTTTGGGGCCTCACTTTTGGGGTAAATCATTGTGAGAAGCTCCCGGAGTTTGCTCTTGAGGGGAGCATTCCCGTGTTTTGTCTCCCTCCCTCATTCCACACCCGGTGTGGAATCCTCTCCTGACTCCACACCTGAGTGAGGAGAGGGTTGCCTGAGGATGTGAGCTACCAACAGCACCCGACACCACAGAAATCCTTCAAACCATTCATTAAACTCTCTTTTTTCCCTGCTGAGCGGTTTGCTGGTCCAGCAGAGCCAGAGGGAGTCACTGACATCCCAGACAGGTCTTCCCTTACCACATCAAGGCGGGGAGATGAAAACCAAAAGCACATTTTCATTGGAAAACAAGGATTAAAAAGGTTGAGTTGGATTTCTCACTTTACCTGGATCTTGCACTGCTCGGGGAAGCTGTGATTTGTAAGCCCCAAGTCAAAATTAACAATAATACTCAACTCTATTATATTTCACTGATGCTTATCTGCGTGAAATGCATGATACTCCCAACCTGCAAGATTTATTATTTGCTATTTATTTGATCTCCTGGATAATTGTTTAATTAAAGTAATTAGTAGCTGCTTTCAAGGCCCAAAATCATTACTGAGCCAATTCCAGCACACAGCTACTCCAACCACAACACCTTCCCCTGCTCTGTGCCAGCCCAGGGTGTAGGAACTCCTCTGGAATTACATCCTCCCTGCAAGACATCCCTCAGGACTGGATTTGGGACACTGAGCTGATATTTCACCGTGTGTGACATCCAACAATTGTCACCACAATTAACAACTGGCCTGAGTTGGGCAGGAGGTGGGAAATGGGAATGGGAAAGTGGAAGATGTGAATATGTTGTTAATAGATTCTGGCTCTGAGGTGATATTTTGGGGGTTTTTTTCCGAGGGGAATTCTTCACGGCTGTCGGAAATTCATCTGAGTTATTCCATGCTTCCCTGAGAAACTCCTAAGATATCCATGCGTGTATTTATATCCACGGAGTCAGGCCAGAACCAAGACCTAATCCTCTGAAAGGACGTTCTGTGATGGAAACCCATGTCAGGGATCCAGTGGGGATTACAGGAAAATGGCTCAGGCAGGGAAAAACTTGTCAGGGAGAATGTAAATAAGCAGAGGGTCCATATCCACAGTCCTAAAGGGAGAGAAGGAAATTGAATTCCTTCATGGCCTCACTCCTGAACCCTCCCACAGCACAGGAAGCAGTAGGCCATGTAAAACCCAAAAATAGCTCTGCAACTTCGTGTTCCCGCTCAGACAGACGGCGAAAAAAGGAGTGAAAAAATGCTCCCTGGGGAAAAACATGATCTTTTCCCCATGTCTGTGTTGTCAGTTTTGACAGGAATGCTACAAACTAATTAAATTTCTGTTAATTTATTTTGTCTGATGCAGCGAGTGCCTGTCACAGGAATGGCTCGGCAAGTCTGACTTCTCCAGGCTCTGGAAGCACCCGTGGGTTGGTGCAGGGAAAACGGACCTGCTTAAGTCAAATAAACACAAAAAGCATTTAAATTCATTTCTCCCTCAGTGCCCCAGCTTTGTTTGTCTGCTCCAAAGGCAATCCAAGCTTATTCCTTTAAATCCCCGGGCTGGTGGGATGGGCTGCTCTCTTCTGGTTGCAGATGAAATGGGAAGATGCAGAGAATAAAGGACAAAGTCAAATTCCATCCTGGAGCTGCTCTGGAATTTGTGTTAAACCCGGAATAACTGGACACTCTTAGGCTGGATTATTCCCAACCCAGGAACTCTTTTGAGAGCCAAGAATTTTCCCCTTTCACATGAGGAACAAAATGGAACCAGGCTGTCCAGAGTGTCAAAATGTCCAAGGCCAGGTTGGAGCAACCTGGGGCAGGGGAAGGTGTCCCTGCCCATGGCGCTGGATGGGTTTTAAGGTCCCTTCCCACCTGAACATTCCATGGTTCCATGGCTTTTCCAGGGAGATCCGTGCGGTCCAGAGGTTGGCTGTGTATTCAGTCATTGAATGATGGATTTATGAAGGGGGGAAATCCTGAGCTTGGCTCCCCAGCCATCCCGAGCAGCCTCTGCCTGCTCCGACACGATCCATGCTCATCTCGCATTCTCCTGGAGCTCCGTAAGGGCACGGCCAGATCCAAAGAAAGCAGCGTGCAGTCTGATTGTTCTCAGATAATCAGCTGAGGAAACAGGTAAAAGACAGCCCCTGGGGCTGTTTGTTCTGCTTTTTTGAACCTGTCTGTGTCAGGGCTTTGCACTTCGCAGGCCTTTCACAGTTGAAAACCCCCTTGAACCAACACAGAGAGAGAGGCAGAGCGTGGCTGGGGGAGGTGAGCAGATAAGAGAAGGAGATAAGCAATTAGAGCCCTTCAAAGTGCCAGCTGAAAGGGGAAAGTGGAGTGTCCATCCCACAGCCCAGCCAGCAGCGGGACCCACAGATGTGCCCAGCTCAGATCCGAGTGTTTACACAAACATCCAGCTCTCATTCCAGCAGGGATTGCTCTGCTCTTATCTTGTTTAATGGGTAATTTCTGCATTAAGGGATCTGCAGGTTTCAGTTAAAGCTCCCGTTCTTTTTTGGCAGTGAAATCCCACCCTACGTGACTTCAGGCACTGCCAGTCCCAGGGTTTGCCAAATGGGAATGAGGAATGTACCCCTAGCACATCCTGCACTTCACGGCACCTCACAGCTGCACCTGGGGTCCTCCAGGTGGGAAAAGGCCTCCAGGATCATAAAGGGCAACCATCAAGTGGGATGGAGCTCCTGGCAGGGGGCACTGCCCATGGCAGCGCTGTGGAATTGGAGTTTGGTCCCTTCCAACCCATTTGAGATTCCCAGTGCCAACCCCAAACTAGCCCAACCCACCCCAAAGCATCTGAGATCCCAATACCAACCCCAAACCAGCCCAACCCAACCCATCTGAGATCCCAATACCAACCCCAAACCAGCCCAACCCATCTGAGATCCCAGTACCAACCCCAAACCAGCCCAACCCAACCCATCTGAGATCCCAATACCAACCCCAAACCAGCCCAACCCATCTGAGATCCCAATACCAACCCCAAACCAACCCAACCCATTTGAGATCCCAATACCAACCCCAAACCAGCCCAACCCATCTGAGATCCCAATACCAACCCCAAACCAGCCCAACCCAACCCATATGAGACCCCAATACCAAGCTGCATTTATCTGCATTTTTAACATCTCAATATCTGTCAAAACCTAATCTGTATTTTCATCCAGACCCCTCTTTCATCCATTTACTCTTTTCATTTATTACATTTACTGGAGGTGTTTAAGAGAGAGACAAACCCAGAATTTCCTTCTGGAGGGGGTTGTGGGGACAGAAAGGAAACTCTGTTCTCATTCTGAAAAGTTTATAGCACAAGGGGATGAACTAAAGTGCCCTGATTTCAGTGGGAACCTTGGATGGAGTTGTTTTCACCCCCATCAAGTGTCCCTGGCACTCCCTTTGGAGAGGATGGTGCTGCCTGTGGAGGGAAGGAGATTCCCACCTGTTTCTCCATCCAATATTTCTGTTCTAAACAGGACAGTGAAGAACAAGGAAGGATCTTTGAAGCCCTAAATTCACCTTCAGTTGCTCTTCCAAACATCCTGCAACGGAAAATTGCACTAGAAGATGTCTCCAATAAAGATTTAATCATATAATCTAATATATGAATATTAAATGTGCCCAGGGAGCCAGGAATGCATTGCAAACATCCATAATAAACATTCATAATCCAACAGGCTTCTGGAGTATTAAGAAATCACCAAAAATGAAAGAAGGAGAGGAGGTTTTTGTAAAATAATTTCCTTCCAACTTAAAGCAGATGTCTTCCAGTTACTGGTTCCCTGCATTTGGAGATGATGCTGGGAGGTTTTTGATTCAGGAGGGTTTTGACAGAGATGAAGCACAGACTCAAAGAGGTAAAAATGACACAAAGACCCTATAAAGTCATTTTCCCTCATCTTTTGGGCTCTGATTCCTGCTTCAACCTTTTGTGCTTTCCAGCACTGATGCTCCAGACACTCACAGTGGTGCTCCCACTCCCCAAATACTGATTTGGGTGGGTGGGTGATGAGTACGGGGAGGAATCACTGGGCTGAGAGGCACTGTACAGTTACTGAAACCTTCAGTTTTTCCACGTGGAAATCATGGGGTGGTGGCTGCTCCTGCAGGGAGAAGGATCTCAAGAAGCCTGGGACACTCTGCCCATTTTATATCTCCATTTCCCCAGAGTTCTCGCTGTAGCCAGCCTACAAAACCTGGGCAAACAGCACAAAAAGGGGTTGAAAACTTTGAACTCAGCCTTTAAAATACCGAGCTGAGTCTCAAAAGCCGAGCTGCTCCCTGAGGTCCCTCAGATGTGGTCGTGGTGCAGGACAAATGTGTCTTCTGCTGCTTGTGAAGCTGCACGAGCAACGAGGCCAGAGGGAGATGAAAATACCATAAAAAACCCCGGCTTTGCATCTTTCTGCCAACTTTTGAGATGCTGACGAAAGATAACGTTGAAGTTTCAAAGCTGGGGGGAAAAAAAGCCTCCCGACGATTTTTGTGATGTCAGAGGAAGAAGGAAGCCAGCTTGAAATGAAGGGCTGCTCTCGGGCTCTAATCTTGTAGACACCTACTTAACTTTAAGCCAATTAAATCAATGGACTACTTAACCTTTGCCTACAGGAGAAAGGATTTGCCAGCACAGTTTATATTAGTGCCCCAAACCAAATAAGCAATGCTCCAAAAAGCACTCTTCTTTCAGCAAAACTCTATCTGCCCTTGGTGTCACGAGCATAAAGCCGCGGCCGGGGACTCAAAGGAAGCCTTCCCTTTCAGTGACAGCGCCAAAACTTGTTCCTGTCAGAAAAACCAGCCCCAAACACAGCCTTGCCAGGGCGGGGCCTGCCTTTTCCAGAGCCAGAGCTGGCGTTGGAGCCCAGTTTGCTGCTGGTTTCTCTAAATTCATGAGCAGCTTTCACGAGCTGGGCGCTGCAGGCTGTGCCCAGATCCCCTTGGGGTTCCCAGCGTGGCCGGAGCGTCTCCCAAGGGTGCCCAGTTCTCAAAACCCAGAGTCTGGGGTGGGTGCAGAGGGAAGGGCAGCGCTCTGTGGCTGTTTGGTGTTGGCAGCTCGGTGCTGCCCTGGCACCCCGGGCTGTGGGAGGCCTGTGGGCTCCTCGGAGAGAACATGCTGGCGTGCAAGAGGTAACAAAACCCCCCTGCACAGCCCCCCCGGGCCAGCAACACGTTACATCATTTGTCACTGGACACGTTGGGAGCGTGTCACTGGAAAAAGCTTTAAAAGCCGAGCTGGGAGTGCTGTGGAGACAACACACCAAAAAAAAAAAAGACAGCATCATTTATAAATGTTTTTGCGTCTACTATTTAGATTTGGGCCGTTTCAGTGGAAAAAAAGGGAACAGAAAGGCTCCACTTAACATCTTCCCAGATGGTAACAACATCTGTCTAGATGGCAGCCCAAGGATCTGATGTTTTACGGGTGAAGGGGGGGCATTTTGGGATTTCTCGTTTTATTTTGCTTTTTTTTCCCCCCTCCCCAGATTAATTGTCCTGCACGTTGGTCCCATCACTCTTTGCTTTTGGCCATCTGGTCAGATGTCATTAACCCGGGAGACCAACAGCCCCAGAAAGTGGAACCATATGTTCTCAGCAAAGATAAACAGCAAATAGGGCCCCGTGCAACAGGGTTGTGGGTTTGGGGCTTGTTTTGAGGGGTTTTTTTTGTTGTTAAAATGAACACAAAACCACTTTGGTGGCAAAGCACACGCACGAACACGTCCTGCTGTGCAAATCCGAGGAGCTCCAAGGCCCTGTGGCAGAGCAGCTCCCGTGGCTGGGGTGGGGATCCCAGCTCTGCCCCGTGCTCCGAGGAAGGGGTCATTGCCACCTTGGAATGATGCTGGATCCTGCAGGAAAATTCCCCATCTCTCACCACAGGGTCACTGAGCAGCCCCCGCTGCAGCCGCCTCTCTGCACCTCTCCCTTGTGCAGCTTGATCTCTGCCAGCTAATTCTTCTAAATATCTTATTTCCTGCCCGTTTAATGTGACAAAAAAGGGGTGTTTTTCCTCTGGGCCGGTTCTTTTGGGGGCTGTCATCGTTTTGAGCCAGATGAGAGATTTCCTTTTAGCTCAAGGATGCTGTGGCAGCTCCTCCAGAGGAGAGTAATTCCCCAGGACACCCAGAGGCAGGGAGTCAGTAGCTGTTCATCCATCTCTCACCCAGCAAAGCCACCCTGACACCTCGGTGTATCCAAGGAAAAGCAGGATAATGCCCAGGCTCCTGGCTGATGAGATAGGCTGGATGATTTCTTCCTTGCTGGGTGTCATTCTTATTTGTTGTCTATTTGGTGCTGAAGCCTGAGCTCTTGTTTCCAGACTGGAATTTCAGCAGGGAAAGCCAGGCACAGGGGACACGTGTGCCAAGGAGAGATTGTTGTAACCAAACATCCACTTGCTTGGGTTATTTACCATGAAACACCAACCACCAACAGCACCTGCGGAGAATTATGTGCTGATAAAACACCGGAAAGAATTCGAGCTCAATCCCTGCCTTGCAGATTTGTGTCAGCGCTTCAAAGCTCAGCGCAGACGCTGCTGAATTTATCTGCTGCGGGGAGAAACTCTGTAGTCCCAAATATTCCCCTCCTTTCCATGCGGGAGCCCAGATTCAGCTCTGCTTGGAGCAGCTGGGGAGGGAGGATGGGGCTGATCAGCTGCTGCTCGGGTTTATCCTGCCTCAGCTGTCCCATTCCTGAGCAGCTCAGCACAGCCCGGCTGCCAGAGCCTGCTCTGTGTTTGTCTGTTGCCTTTGATGCCTTAGGTTTTAATTTCTATATTTTTCAAATCCTGTATTGCCCAGTGTGTAACTCTGAATTTCTTGTAGCTCGTGAGCTGCTCTCTTAGGCCAGACAGACACAACAAAGCCTCTCTGAGCTGTTCAAGGACACTCGGGCTGTCCTAGGCCCAAAAGGTGTAAACTGGGACCATGAGAGAGGTGGAGAAATTGAAGAGAGCTGAAGTTTTAATTGGTGAATTTATGCTGATATGCAAATGGACCAAGCCTATAACAATGTCAAGAACTTGTGATCTGTCGTCCATCCTGGGGTCCATTTTATGGAAGCAGCCTCTGGCTCCCCAGGGTGTGCCTTGAAGGCCTTCAAATAAATCCCTGCCTTTATTCCCTTACTCCTGTCTAGTCTCTGTTTCTGGGTGGCTGGGAGAAGGCATCATCTTTGCCCAGAACACGGGGAACATCTCTGGCGTGTTTGCTTGGCCGAGCAGCCCGGTGAGGGATAAAGCAGCACAGGGAGCACCCAGGGCACTGCAGACAGGCCCGGCCCGGAGGTGCCAACCTGCTGAACTGGGAAAACAAACCCGGTTTGTGCAGCATCCGAGTGTCCCAGCAGCTCCTCTCCTAATCCTGGCTGAGCCTGAAGGCCAGCACTGCCCGGCCTGAGGGGTTTCACCCCCTCACCCCAGCCCAGGGCAGCCTGGCCTTGCTTTCCTGTGGGATGCGATGGCTCTGCTGCACCTCTGGCGCAGTGCAAATAAGGAAGACCTGCCAAGGGATCTGCTGTGGAAAATTCAGGGTGCAGGAGACATTCTGACCCAGGTGGAACCTCAGGAGAGGTGAGGAGTGCCTCATGCTGCCTTTGAAGGACAGTGAGGTTCCTGTGGTCACTCTTGTCCTGGGGCAGCCATTGCTCCGTGGATGCAGAGCTGGCTGGGATCCCTCCTCTGCTTTCTGTGGGGAACCAATCCACATTTATTCCTTTTCCGTGGATGTTTTATGTTGCAGAGCCGCTCTCATTGTGGACATGATCAGCCCCAGAAGTTTCCCCACCTTTGCTGCCGCTCCCAGCTTGGCCAAGGCTGTGTTCTGTCACATTTGGGAATCAGAGGGAATCTGGATTTCTCCGATTTCTCTGGCCATTCTGGAACATCCTCTCAGCTGGGCTGCTCATTCTCCAGCCACCCCAGCCAATTTGATCATATTTAACGTGCATTCTTCACACACGATCCTATTACCATTCCAATGCTCTTGGTTTTGCTTATTCAGGCTGACCTTCGGCATCTCCTGCCATCCTCTGCCATGGTCAAGACCTCCCAGCTTGTTGCCTGGTGGCCCCCGAAGGAAGGTGTGAAGATTAACAGCCCAGAGGATGTATTTAATGAATGGCAACAAGGGATTAGTGACACAGTGTCACCTTTCATGGCCTCTTTAAGCAGGCGAGCTGACACCCGTTTATTTTTGTTTGCACTGTTGAGTAAACTCGGGAAACAGACTGGATTTACAGTCCCTGCTCCCCCAGCGAGGAGCCTCCTCCTGTCCACCAGCCTCAGCTTGGGGGAGTGATAAAACTGGGAATCTCTCTCCCCATTTTCTGCCCGGGGAAGCCTGACAGTGTCATGGCCTTCTCCTTGCTGCTGGAGATGCGGGGGACAGGGTTGTGCTGGGGGAGAGAATTTCGAGGCTGTGGAAGGCCTGACTGACAGCTCGGGTTTCCAGCTCTGTGTCCATCGAAAACCAGCTCCACACTTCCCAATTCTCCATGCTTCCCAATCCTCCACCTCCCAATCCTCCACCTGCCAAAGGGTTCCTGTGCCTGGGCAGGGCTGGGCTGTCAGGGGGCACAGGGCACCCTCTGCCCTCCTGCCACACCTCTCAGCTTCCAAAAGCCTCTGGAAAGGAGAATTCTGGCAATGATATTCCCTGCCTGGCAGGACAGAAATGCAGGAGGGTTTCCAAGGACAGAGCTGGCGACCAGGGTGTGGAGTTTGGTCCTGGTTCCACTGATGACACCCAGAGCCAGACACTCCTAGCCAGCAGCAGACCCTGGTGAAGCCTCCAGGCACCCGTTCCCATCCACCTGCCCAGTCTGGAGCATTTCCACCACACCCAGCAGCTTCCCTGGGATCTTTCCTGGGACTGGAATGGGCTGCGAGCTCCGTGCTGTGCTCAGTGTCACTGGATTGGGACACGAGGTCCTCAGACACGGCGCTGGATAAGGTTATCCCAGAGCTGGCCTTGCCCTTCATTCTGAGTGATTCCTGCTGCCTCTGCTTGCGGATTATTCTTCACACTACAAGGATTCTGCTGCTCACAGGATTGATTCTTGGTGGCTGCCTCCAGCTCTGCTCCCCTTCGTTCCGTTCTCACCAATCCCCTCCGCCTTTGCAGATCTCTTGAAGAAATCCACAGAGCGAATTTATCCGTGACTCCCTTAAATTCCATCTCAGGGCTACTGCAGGGAGCCAGAAGGAAACACCCAAAGCACAGGAGAAGGGTCAGTGGAGCAGGAAGCCCAGGGATGGCGGGGTGGGAAAAACCTCCCTCGGGAGTGGGAGGTTAAATCTGGAAAGGGCGTTTTGGACTCCGTGTATGGGGGTAATCTCTGCTGCTGACAGTAATTAAATACATTTTGTAGTGGCGAGGAAAACGAAGTTTATCTTTCCCAAGCAGCTTTCGTGGCAAATGTTGCAATTGTATCTGAAATGCCAGGCAGGAATTACTGTCTCCAAATAAAGGCCAATCCAGTGGCTTTGATTTCTCTCCAGTTCAGGGAGTCTCCTGCGATCGTATCTTCCCTGTGTCAAGGACAGAGGCTGATGTTTCCTTTGCAGAGACAAGAAAACAAACCAAAAAAAATCCTAAAATCGGCCCAAAAATCCTGAGCAGGAGTTCAGAGAAATGCTGCTCTGGTTTAGCTCTGATGCATTTGCAAATGTATTTAAATTGTGCTCCTGGGCTTGGCTGATTATCAGGAAAGTGGAGTTTGTGTCAATGAAGAGTTTGTGGTACAGTGGAGACCTGAGAGAGGAGCAGACAAACCAGAAAAATGCCTTTAAAGATGTTTATCTATTTGTGTTTTGTGCAAAATGCACCACAGACAGAGCCATGGAAATCCCAACATTTGGCAATCCCTGGCAGAGGAAGCTGTGAGTGGCTCGGGACTGAGCTGGGGCAGTCTGGAACGGGGCTGGGCTGAAGGGATCCCTCTGGCAGAGATGGGTCCTGATCAGGAGCAGGGTGGGAGCTGCGGGACTGGCAGGAGGGAAATTGGGAGATTCCCATCAGCCAAGGGCAGGGCAGGAGAGGTGGGGAAAGCTGCTCCAGGCCTTTGGCTCAGGGCTGCAATCTGCTCCAAAGTCCCACAAATTCATTTCCCCTTCACTTCGCAGCTTTGTGTCTCTTTTTTGTTGTTGTTGTTGTTTTTGTGTTTTCAAATCACGCTCGCTATTATTTTTTAAGGCAATTAAAACAGAGAAACGAGGCCCAAGGAAACACCCACTGCATTCCTGGGATGATCCGTCTGTGCTCCCTGCATTCCACCCCAGGCGC
>VYXC01002293.1:265194-279728 GCA_013397175.1 Platysteira castanea
TGGATTGGGTTGGGTTGGGTTGGATCGGATTGGATTGGATTGGATTGGATTGGATTGGATTGGATGGGACCACAAAGCCCATCCAGTTCCACAGGGACACTTTCACTATCCCAGTTTGCTCCAACCTGGCCCTGGACACTTCCAGGGATGAGGATTCCACAAACTCTCTGGGCACCCTGTGCCAGGGCCTCACCTCCCTCACAGGGAAGAATTCCTTCCCAATATCCATCCTAAACCCACCCTCTTTTTGTTTAGAGCCCTTCCCCCTTAAAATTCTCGGCGAAGCTCCAACCTGTGCTGCCCTTCCCGCAGGATTTGCTCTGTTTTTAGAAGATCTGCTCAAGCAGAAGCTCTTGGGTGGAATCCTTAGGCCTGTATTCCATAGGACCTTGGCCTTGGAGGGTTGGGGTGGTTCCTCCTGGCTTTTCTGTGTCCTAGGAAAATGTAGGTGGGAAGAAGAAGGGATAATGTTACTATTCCAGCTCCGTGTTGAGCTCTGCTTCCATGCTGGAGCTGAGCATGCCACACCTTGTTTCTCCTGCCTGGAAGCTCCATAATCCACTCCCATCCTGCCAGGAATCTCATCCCAGTGCTCTGGGACCTTTGTCCCCATGGGCTCTGTAAGAGCTGACAGAGAGCCTGTCAAAAATCAAGCAGAGGAGACCAAGAGATCTCCAGCAGGTTCCAAAATATGGATATTTTTCCTAGCACACAGCGCCTGTCAAACTGCAGGATCCAGTCAATACAGTGGAATTACAGTCCTGGGGAAAAAAAAAATAGAAAAAGAGGAGAGAGAGGGAAAAATTTGATTCCGAATTGGAGGGATTAATGGTCAAAAGAATGTTCTTCTGGGAGTAATCTAAGTGTTATATTTACATTTGGCTTGGAATTATTTGCAGTGAGGAATTTCAAATGCAAATATTTTAAAAGCGTAACATGTAGAGAGAGACACTGTGGGCACTTCTGTTTTCTCTGAAAAAAAAAATTAAAGAAAAAAAAGAAGAAGAAGAAAAAACCGGTTTTCTTGACTATTTTTTATTGGAATCTTAATGAGACCATAATTACAGCAGGGAAAAAAGGCAAAAATGTAGCTCTTAAAGGTTTGCTGTGAGCGTACGTACAGGCCTTGGACTGCAAAGAGAAAAAAGAAAACTCCATATTTTTGAAAACTATTTATTTTCCAAAGTGGTGCATGGGAGGGAAAAAAATGACTGAGCTCAGTAAGTCTCGTCCATTTATGTGCTTAGTCTGTATTTTCTTTTTCTAACAAAATACCCAGGAATAAATGTCGAGAGTGGGCCCGTCGTGTTTGCCTTGGCCCCCGCCTTTATCTTCTTTGGTTGTGTGACCCTTCCGGGGGGGTGGAGGAGCTGCAGAGTTTTTTGGGTTCCTCCTGCGTCCACGGGGAAGGGAGCTCGTGGTGCCTTCAGTGATTCCCTGGGTTTTGTGGAATCATGGAATAGCTTGGCTTGGCTTGGGAAGCCATCCCAAGTGCCATGGGCAGGGCCACCTTCCCCTATCCCCGGGAGCTCCAGCCTGGCATTGGACGTTTCCAGGGATGGGGATTCCACAAAATCTCTGGGAATACGTGTCAGGGCCTCCCCACCCTCACGGGGAAGAGTTTATTCCCAAAATCTAATCCAAGAGCTGGAGGAACTGCAGAGTTCTCTGGGTTCCTTCTGCGTCCACGGGGAAGGGAGCTCGTGGTGCCTTCAGTGATTCCCTGGGTTTTGTGGAATCATGGAATGCTTGGCTTGGCTTGGGAAGCCATCCCAAGTGCCATGGGCAGGGCCACCTTCCACTATCCCAGGGAGCTCCAGCCTGGCATTGGACGTTTCCAGGGATGGGGATTCCACAAACTCTCTGGGAATACATGTCAGGGCCTCCCCACCCTCACGGGGAAGAGTTTATTCCCAAAATCTAATCCAAGAAGGTCCTACCCGAGCCCAGCAGCTGGAATCAGCAGCAGGATCCCCACAGGAACAAATGTTCCGTTCCACGTGGATCCTTTTGAGGTGCCCTCCACTCTCCCTGCTCCTCCCTGAGCTGAGCGGTTCCTTTCCTTCTTTAAATCACTTCTCACCAGCAGGGCTTGATGTCTGCAGTTCTTCCACGGGACATTTAAATATCTCTTTTTATATCTCTTTTCATTTTGTCTCTTTTTATTCACTTTTATTAATCTTTCATTCGTTTTCTTTGCCTTTAATTTTGCTCACTTTTTTCTCCCATCTTTCCTTCACTTCCCTTCACCTCTGTTTCTCTTGCTCCCCTCTCACGGATGGAGCAAACTTGTTAAAATAAAGTGCCTTTTCTTTTCCCCAAGGAAGAAAGTGTCCATTTAATACCCCACATGCCCATCAGAGCTGCTGCAGAGGCAGAGCATGACAGGCACATTCTGTGATTCAAACCTTCTGGGTACTGGCAGGAGAATAAATCTTATGTCTGACATAAGAGGACATCGGGAAAACCAACCTGAAGCTTTTGGAAAGGATCCACGGAGCTGTCAGTCAGGAGGAGATAAACTTTACATGAAATAGGACCTTCTGAAGTCATTAGTTCCCCACTCCTGCCAGAACTGCTGGAGGAGAGCAACGAGAGGCAGCCAAAGAGAACAGAAAACAAACATGAATGGCAACGTGTCCCTGAAGGAAGCGCCCCGTACAAATGTGGGAATGCTTGGGAAAACAGCTCTCCAAAGGCTCAGCACGAAGAGGATGGATCCACAGGAAAACTGCGCTGCCTGGAGGACCCAAACCCAGGATCAGACCAATCAGGCAGAGGGATGCAGCTCTAAGCAGAGGGAACACAGCGAGGAGCACTCGGTCAAAAATCTGATTAATCAGCTCCGGGAGGATCTGTTGGTTAAGGGAAAAAAGGACAAGAAGTGGGGAGGACTGGAAAGGACGTGGTGACATTGCCGTGGCAGATGGACGTGTGGTATGTGCTAAATAAACTTCCACCTCCTCCCTCCTCCTGCTGCTCTGCTCATACAAAATGTTCCTTAAACCCCGGCCTGGAAGCTGGAGGTGCTCAGCTGGCTGGACACTGACAAGTTTGGATGGGGAATTTGTGGGCCACGGAGCTGTCAGGGAAAGACTCCATGCCGTGGCCTGTGATCCAGGTGTGAGGGAGCTGATCCAGGTGGGATGACATGGAATGAGAGCTGGATCAGAGGAGCTGCTCCTGGAACACTGCAGAGGGCCCGGAAAGGCTGGGGAGGCTGAATTCACACCAGGTTCATTCCCTTTGTTCTAAACAACAAGCGGTGGTTAAAGGGGGACACAAAGTGCTCCTTAATCCTCCCAGGATCCTGCCCATCCCACTTGGATCTGTTTTCTCCCCGATAACCACTCTGACACAGCCCAAACGCTGCCCCAGTGGAGCCAGCAGTGACCCAGCAGGCAGCGAGCTCAGTGACCCTGATGCCTTCTCCCAGCCACCCAGAAACAGAGACTGGACAGGAGTAAGGGAATAAAGGCAGGGATTTATTTGAAGGCCTTCAAGGCACACCCTGGGNGCTACACTCTAAGCAGTACAGGATTTGAAAAATATAGAAATTAAAACCTAAGGCACCAACCCCAGCCCGCTTCTCATTGCCCTTCCCTCGTTATCCTTCATCCTGCAAGGGATACCTGTGAGGGAAATCGGGTGGCCTTGGCACAGCCCGAGCTGGGGAGAGGCTGCTGGGGCTGTGGCTGCCTGAGAGTGGGTTCTGTTAGCCCAGGGCAACTCCTGCAACCCAGCTGTGCCTCTTGTCCTTCCCTAAACAGCAGGATCGAGCATTCCCAGCTCAGGGATTGCTGAAACTCATGGAAGTTTTTGGAGGGAAATTTTTTAAAAAAAGAGTTTGGGGTGTTGGGAGTGTTTGGAGAAGGGGCTGCTTCTGTGGTTAGAGGAGGGGTTTGTTTTGTCTTCACCCTGGACCGGGGAAGGGAGCAGTGCCATGGAGAAGAATTCCTGGATTGCGTGTGGGCACAGGGTGAGGAGATTTACCAGGCAGTTCTCGCCCCCAGGCTGGGGATTCTCAGAATCCCAGAATTAACGAGGTTGGAAAAGAGCTTTGAGTCCAGCCTAACACCTGAGACCACCTCAGCACCCAGAGCGGGGCACTGAGATTGTGGGGCTGGAGGGCAAGCAGGACATCCACAGGTCTGAGAGGACCTGAGAGGAGCAGGGCAGCCTGGCTAAACCCAGCTTTGGCTAAATCACCTCCAACTCCCCTCAAAACGAGCCTGAGACTGCCTCAGTCGGCCAGAGCAGGAGCTGATCACAGCGAGGTTGTGGGTTCAGTCTCCACCCCACAGGGACTTCACCAACACTGCTCCCTGGAAATTCCTCCCAGGACACTCCGTGGCCAAACCCTGTGGGCCACAGCCAGCAAGGACCAGCTCCTGCTGATGCCACTGACACAGAATTTGAGCCACGTTTGGAAGGGATTTGGAATTTTCCAGTGGAAGCTGCAGCCAAACTGCAGAACATCCTGGGAGTGAAGAGGCTGAGCAAAGCCCCCAGCCCTGAAGTGAGGGATTCACTGCGGATTGATGCCACAAATACCTGTGATTTCCTCTCCTTTTGCTCTGAACCCCTTTGGCCGGAGTCTCCCCATCCAATTGCTGCCCTAATTGGTGAAGACACTCCAGAAAATGGCAAAGCCACATCCTGGAGCTGCTCTTGAGTGTGGTGTCACCAGGGGAAGTCCCACAATCCGTGTTAGTGCAGCCCAGGTGTTCCAGAGCCACAGCTCCCACAGGTCCTGGCAGGACAATCCCCTGCTAATGCAATCCTCAGTTATCTCCAAAACCCAGCTCCAGCAGAGCTGGAAATCCTCTCCAAAACAACAAACGCCGTCACCTCGGGTTTGCCCACTCCCTCGAGGGTCCCAAGGACCTTTGGAGTGTTGCTTGTTTCAATTCATGTTTCCCAGCTGAATCACACAGGGAACAGGGATAAATCGTGTCAAATCCAACGTGGAGCCATGGGAAGGATGGGAATTCACTGAAGACTCAGCATTTCTAACCTGCTGACTTGCCCTTGGGTTGGATTTTCCCCTCTTCTTTCCCCTCTCCTCGTCCCTGCCCTGCTCTTATCACAGCATTTGCAAGCAAAAATGCCTCAGCAGAGAGCTGTGCTGGGGACAGCTGTGGGCACCCCTGTGCCCTGGGAACTCCTCTCCTCCCTTTCCCTTTCAACAGGTGCTTTATGCCTTGTTTTCAACAGCTCCAGCCCTGAATTTGTTGTTGCCCCGAGTGATTTCATTTGTAAGGGCTGCCTGACAGGACAGGCTTTTCTCCTGCTAGAAACACTCGGGAAAGCTCCTCGTGAAGGGGAAAAAAAGGAGAGAATGATAGCAGAGGCTGTCCCAGGGTGTCTCCAGTGTGCCCTGTGTGTGTTCATGGAGGGAAATAACCCAGGCAAGGAGCTCCTGGAGGTGATGCCCAGCATCATTCCCAGCGCCGTGCTGGGAAATCCCATTCTGACTGTCCCTGGGATTCCAGCTGCTCACCCAAAACCAAGCAGCCCCAGCAGGAAACTGAGGCAGAAATGCTGAAAACTTCACTCAGCTTTAACGATGGCTCGTGTTGTAGCATAAGGTAGAATTTCCAGGAAAAGTCTGGGAGCGGTGCCATTCCCAACCCCAATCCCTCTCTCAGGAATGAGTAGAGTCACACAAATATTCCTTTTCTCTCTCTGAATTTTGCCATTTGCTGCATCTCTTCCCACTGAACACTGATGTCTGCCTGTGAGGATGCCCCGATGATCCCACGTGGAAAGAGGATGATGCTGGATTTGTTTGATTGATGCCCAGGGATTTGAGGAAGAGGAGCAGAGAAGGGCCCTGCTTTGCTCTGCTCGGGTTGGGTTTGCTCTGTGATCCTCCAAATAAACCCTCACGGTGTAATATCTCCCCGAGCCATAATATCTTTCTAATAATTCCATTTATTGCCCTGTTTGTTTTCATTTACAGCTTAACAGACCAGCTGGCAATTAGGCCCTAATTATGCTGTTATGCAAAGTAGCTGCGTTTATTTTTATAACACGGGCTGCAGCAGGAGCTGTATTTGTTTTCAGTTGTGAGATCAGCCATGGCAACATGCCCTAGTGATGATCCAAGTGTCCCAGCTGGGAATGGCTGGGAATGCTGCTCAGCTGGGCCACGGAAGGTGCAGAAAAGCTGGAGAGGTTACAGCCCTTGGATTCCCATTCCACATCCAGAACGCTCAGGATTCCCCCTGGATCCAGCACCAGTCTTGCTGGGATTCCACTTTTCCACTTGCCCCCAGTCCTGGATTCCTCCTGAGGGGCAGCTCCACTCTCTGGGACCAGGGACAGGGACAGGGAATGCTGGAGCTGTGTCAGGGGGATCGGGATGGATTTTAGGGAAAGGTTCTTCCCCCAGGGAATGGGCACATTCCCAAGGCTGCCAGAGCTCCAGGAGCGTTTGGACACTGCTCCCAGGGATGCCCAGGGTGGTTACAGCCCTCAGATTCCCATTCCACATCCAGAACGCTCAGGATTCCCCCTGGATCCAGCACCAGTCTTGCTGGGATTCCACTTTTCCACTTGCCCCCAGTCCTGGATTCCTCCTGAGGGGCAGCTCCACTGTCTGGGACCAGGGACAGGGACAGGGAATGCTGGAGCTGTGTCAGGGGGATCGGGATGGATTTTAGGGAAAGGTTCTTCCCCCAGGCTCCCCAGGGAATGGGCACATTCCCCAGGCTCCCAGAGCTCCAGGAGCGTTTGGACAGCGCTCCCAGGGATGCCCAGGGTGGGATTGTTGGGGTGTCTGTGCAGGGAGTGGGACTGGATGATCCCTGTGGGTCCCTTTCCCCCTCAGGACATTCTGTGATTCCAGTCTCTCTGCTATCTTTCATTTTGCTGTTTTTTCCTCACATTCATGTGATCCAAAGGGGGGTTTTGCCCTTATTCCCAGAAACCAAGGGTGACATTTCCCTCGGGCCGTGGCTGCTGCCATCCCAGCTGGGCCTGCAGAACCAGAGCTGTGATAAATCACGAGGTTGAGGGGGCTGCAGGGGGCAGAGGAAGCACAACGGCCTCGCTTCCCAGAGCTGTCCTCACCCGGGGACTCTTCCCCAGAACCACGGCTTATCTGCCCAGGCGGGGACCAAAGGGACCTGAGCTCAGCTTTTGGCACAGCCAGGGCCCTCCTGAGTGAGCTCAGAGCAGTTCCTGTGCCTGAAATCTGCTCCTGCACGTGGGACGTGGCCTCTCCTTCCCCTTTCCCTTCCCCATCCCATCTGCTGGAATTACCCTCTCTTTGGGAAAAAAAAACGTGTCCCGAAGCGTTGGCAGCGTTTGCTTGGAGAGGGAACTTGGTGCTGCACTCTCCTGGGATTTTAGGCAGTGGGATTTTAAGAAGAGGAATTTTTGGCAATAGGAGTTTAAGCAGTGGGATTTTAAGCAGTGGGAATTTAAGCAGTGGGATTTCAGGCAGTGGGATTTCAGGCAGTGGGATTTTAGGCAGTGGGATTTCAAGCAGTGAGGTTTTAGGCAGTGAGATTTTAGGCAGTGGGATTTTAGGCTGTGAGATTTCAGGCAGTGGGATTTTAGGCAGTGGGATTTGAAGCACTGGAATTTTAGGCAGTGGGATTTCAGGCAGTGGGATTTCAGGCAGTGGAATTTTAGGCAGTGGGATTTCAAGCAGTGGGATTTGAAGCAGTGGGATTTCAGGCAGTGGGATTTCAGGCAGTGGGATTTTAGGCAGTGGGATTTCAAGCAGTGAGGTTTTAGGCAGTGGGATTTTAGGCAGTGAGATTTTAGGCAGTGGGATTTTAGGCTGTGAGATTTCAGGCAGTGGGATTTTAGGCAGTGGGATTTGAAGCACTGGAATTTTAGGCAGTGGGATTTCAGGCAGTGGGATTTCAGGCAGTGGAATTTTAGGCAGTGGGATTTCAGGCAGTGGGATTTGAAGCAGTGGGATTTCAGGCAGTGGGATTTCAGGCAGTGGGATTTCAGGCAGCACCTCGCCCTGCTCCAGAGCAGGCAGTGATTAAATCAAGTCTAAAGTGCCCCAGATGCAACCACTGAGGCCTCTGTTGTCCCTTCCCCAGCCCCACTGCCAGGCAATAGCAGGAGTGATGACCCAGGCTGGTTATTTTTATCAAATTCATTCAGAAAGTGATACACCAAGGTTGTTGTTCCCTCTGTGCAAGCTGAGATGCAGACTCAGGGCCCTGCCTCCTCCCCACTGCTCTACCTGGGAACAAAAACCAGCAGGGGAAGAAAAAGGAGCTTCCAGGAGCACAGAATGGGACAAAAACAACCAAAATGTGAAAAAAAGAGTGAATTTTTTTTTTGCCAGAAAAGGAATCCAACCCTTTGCTGCTGGTTGCCTGTCCTGGTGCTTTATTTGTGTTTGCTGGGGCAGAAGGAGCCTGTCCATCCCTGCTGGCCCTGCCCGGAGCCGTGTGTGAACGAACACACACGCACACAAAAATGCAGACAGCAAGAAGAAGTCATTCCACAGTCTAGCCTTGTTAAAGAATACAGCCACTTTCCAGCAGCAAACTTCCCCCCGCAGCCTCTCCAGCCAGAGGAATTTCTTTCACCTCCTCAGAAGCTGCTTATTAAAGCCGGGCTGGTGCTGGTTCCCAGGTATTAGAACAGCAGCAAGGCTTAACTAATCTCTGCTTTTACTGCAGTAATTAAACCGTGCACTTGCCAGTAAAAAGGTAACACTTTAAATTAAGGCCCGGTTTTCTAAATGCTGTATTAATATTTATGAAATGATTACTGCATGCAGCCACATTCTTGCAGGACTTATTAGAACGTGGGTTATAAAACTCGATTGTAATAAAGCCTTAATGGCTCTGCTCTGGTGAGCTGCGAGGTTTGCAGCCCTTCCAGGGGCGTCTTCTTAAACAGAGAGGAAAATGCTCTTCCCTCCCCTAAACCCCCCAAAAATTCTGTGTCTCTGTGGCTGTCGGTGCTTCTGCTCATCCATCCCCGAGATGAGGTGGGGTTTCATTGTCGGGGTGTTTCTCCTGCTCTGCGGGCGCTTTGGAAAGGTTTGGGATCTCCTCCGAAACCTCCTAAATCCTCTCAGCCACCCCGCACACACACCTGGGCTCCCTCAGAGCAGGCACTGGTGTTTGGTAATTAAATCGTTGCTGTTTTGGGATTCAAATCCTGCCCTCGGCATCCAGACCCCGGCGGGGGACAGAGCTCCTTCCCTGGTGGCACTTCATCCCTCTCTCCAGGGCGTTTGGGCACCAGTTTGGGAACCCCCCGTGATCTGGAGCTTCCCTGGGTTTGGAGCTCTTGCAGAGGGAGCAGGGTGAGGTCTCTGCCCAAAAAATCAGGCTCTGATCACCATGGTCACGGAGCAGATCCAGAGGAGAGCAAAGGATGTTCTGTGACCAACAGCGAAGGACTTAATGATGATTTTCTTCACCGAGGAACATCTCACAGTGCCAAGGCTCTCATTTTTCGGCTCTTTTTTTGGTACTCTGGACACCCAACCCTTCAACTCTTTCACCCTGAGCTGTCATTTCCAACTGGCAGTGGTTTGCAATAAATAATCTTGGGCTATTCCATCCCAAAGCGTTTTGCAAGGGGTTGTAGCCAAAGTGAGCGTTTGCAGAAAAACTTTGGGGGTTTCGTAGCTCTTTTTTTCATTCTTTGCCATAGTTTGAGCGTGGCATTGCCAGCTCCTGCCTTCCCTTCTACTCCTGGAAGGGCACACGTGAGGTCCCGAACGTGCAGGACCTGAATGTCCATAAAATATTCTGCAGCATGAATAGCTCAGTGTAAGGCAGTGGCACTTCTCCTGCAGGAAAACACTCCCGTGCTGAAGTGTTTGACAGCTTAAGCATCGGTGATTAACCTCTCCTAATTAAAGCTTGGGGTGGGGGGGAAGGAGAAAAAAAAAAATCAGCACAGCTTGCAGAGAGCAGAAAAATTGGGATAAACTCATGGAGAAAAAAAAGCCATTTCCATGAAGCAGCCCCGGGAAACAAAAGGCAACCTCCACCCCAAGCGTGGAACATCCCGAAGGGCCAAGAATGCAGAGAAGTTGTGCTCAAAGTGACCTCACCTAAAGCCGGGGCTCGCCGCCCCAGCCCCATGGCAACGTTTGTTGTGGCCAACAACAGAACCCGAAATGACACAACAACAACAACAACAACAAAAAAGAATTATCTGCGATTAGAACGAACCTCTGGAAACGTCTCCAGCCGGAGCCAAAATTTGGGAGGGGGAGGGGGGGAGAGAGGAGTTTATTATTTCAGTAGCTGCAGCGCAAATCCCCTCTGGGTGCTCTGCAAACCACCCCGTGCTCTTTGAACCCAGCCCCCTCTTTGACATGGTAATGGGCTTTGTTGAATTCGAAGACGATTACATCAGAACTGTGTGGCCTCTTGTGGCTTTTCCGAGGCTTATAAAGCACACAAATTATATGAAAATATTGGGTTGAAAAATTAGTAAGCCATAGGAGTTTGTGTTGTTTTAGCCACGCTTTACTGCAGGGAAGGAAAACTCTGGCTCCTCCAGACCTTTGCCCAGTCTTTCAAAGCTGCTTTCTTTATTATTTTTCTTTTCTGGTGGGCTCACCTCGGATACACAGCCTGGATTTTTAAAAGGCTTTCATACTGGAGCCACCTTTTCAACCAGAAATGTGTAAAGAGCAGAGACCGGTTCTCTGAGCTGCTCCAGTTCGGTTTTAACCAGGGAGGAAGTTCTGCCCCACAACTTTTGGTCACATGAACCCTCCAGAGACACCACTGTCCTATGGATTCATGCATGTGGAATGGGAAAACGTGCTTGGGAATGATTTTTAAAATTATCTCTAATATCAGGTTCATCGATTTGGCAGCACTACCTCAAGTGCAACAGAGGAGATGGGAAAGGCACGGGTTCCTTCCGGCCCCTACAAATTAAAATTCCATCAAAACTAAATCAAAACTCAATCACAGCTCACCCCCAGTTATGAAATATTTGAATAGCCTGTGGTAAAAGGGGTGCTGGAACTGCTGGGAAGGCCTTTTTCACTCCCCAGTTCTCCTTCCATTCCTCTCCAGTACGAGCTCCCCTTTCCAAGACTCTGCCCGATTGAACAGTCACTGTTAATCAGCTGATTTTCCAATTTGATACCCCGGTGTTGATCAGGGTATTGACACAGTTTATCAGGAGTTAATAACGACCCACAGCACCAGTTCTGCTTCCCACGTGAGCAGGCAAATTCTCCACCCCACAGCAGCTGAGGAAGGAGGCCTGTGGGAAGTGAGTTAAAGGTTCTTGGTCTCGTCTGTTTGGAGTTTGGGGAGAGTTCAAGCTCCTGGATGTGCTGCTCTGGTGTGAAAACCTCAACTGCCCACCCAGAGCAGCTCTTTGGTGCCTCCAGTGAGGCACGGGGATTTTGGAGGGTGTGTGAAAGGGGCAGAAGTGATGCCTTAGGTTTTAATTTCTATATTTTTCAAATCCTGTATTGCCCAGTGTGTAACTCTGAAGTTCCTTGTAGCTNAAGAGAAAACACCTCCCGTCCCATCTGAGAGCATAACGATCCCAGACACAACACAAGGAAATAGCAATGGCATTCCAAAAGGTGAAAAAGGATGGCCTTGGGAGCTTGTTAAGATCCAGAGGATCCCAAACAGCTTTCTGTGCTGCAGCCTCGCAGGGAAGAGGACTGGCTTTGGGCTGGATGTGCTCCCAGGCCTGGCCGTGCTCCGGGAGCAGCTGAGGGAGGGAGGCACAGGGACTGTGCAGCTGGAGCAGCAGGCAGGGCAGGAGCTTCCCCGCAGCACCAGGGGCTGAGATCAGCCCCAGCCCAGCCACGAAATCACATCCTGTGACCGAGCTGATGCGCTCGTGGCGGGGATGTTTCCCCAAAAATGCCGCTCCCAAAGTGCTCACAGCAACGGAGGAGCTCGGGTCTCACCATCCTCCAGAGCAGCTGGAGTCACCAGACACCCAAATCGCTGGGAATTCTGCACTTGAGGGACTCAGACGAGCTCCAGGGAGCTCAGCCAGAGCTGCTGGCACAGGGGCTGTCCCACAGCAGCAGCGCCCTCCTGAAGGAGCATTTTCCCTTCATCACGTCCCAGTGAGGGGTGCTCAGGAGGACACGGATTTCCTCTTCACTCCTTGCTCTGCAGGCAGAGCACCCTTTTTGGGATTTTCCCTCTGGCCTTGGTGGAGAGAGGGAGGCTGGAGAGCACAAGGCCACCACAGAGTCCTCCCTTTTCCCAGCAGACCCAGCCTTAGGGAGAAAGGTGACCAAAAGCTGTGGGGGGTTTTTGACAGCCCCAAGTTCTCTGTTCCAGACTGGGAACAGCCCAGGACTGCAGGATGGGAAATGCTGGGCTCCTTGCATGGAGCCACCTCAGCCTCTGTCTCCTCCAGGCTGCTCATGGCTGGGTGGCCGTCAAGGAAAAACAAGTGCTAGGAATCAGGAATTATTAGGAATTAGGAATTAATTAGGAATTAGGAATTAGGAATTAGCTCTTCACGTATGGTTTATTTATCAGCACTCCATGTTCCCCCACTCCCACAGAGCCAGCAGGACCTTTCCTCTGGAAGGAGCAGGGAAATAAGAGTGGGACAATCTGGTCTGGCTGCCAATTTGGGGGTCTGAAGACAGGAGCAGGCACAGGGGATGATTTTCCCCTCCGTGGCTGCCTGGCACTGCTGGGGTGCCCCAAGCACTCAGCATTAACTGATTATTCCAGCAGCTCTTTTGATTCTGGCCACTCACAATATTATGATGATTGTTGTTGTTGTTATTATTATTATTATTACTATTATTATTATTATTATTATTATTATCATCTCCTCTTTTTCCAGAGCCAATTATTGCAGGATTAGAACACAACATCTGCCCCCGTGTGTGTGCAGATGCATAAATAAGGAACTCAAAATCGAATAAAAGAAATACATTGGATTTTTTCTGTCCTGGTTTTTTTTTTTTTTTCTTGTTGTTTTTTTTTCTTTCCAGCTTTNGCCTTTCACATTCAGATACAAAAGCCCTGGAAGGAAGGAAAAGGCTCGGAGAGAAGCAATGGGAGAAAAGTTTTGCGAGGGGCAAAATCAGTGGGACCCTGCAGAACAAACGTGTAAAGGCTTTGTTTCAAAGTGGATGGCTGCAAAAGCCCGTCGGGGATAATTTTTAGGCTTTGCCTATTTTGAAAGGGTTGAGGATCAGGAGTAAAGTGAGAAAACAATTCTCTGTAGGAAGCTGTAGCAGACTAAATGGAGCTTGTTGTTGTTGGCAGGGGCCGTGATGCTGAGGGCAGCAGCATCGTTGCTGAAGCTGGAGGCAGCAGAGGTTTAAATAAACACCGAGAGATCCCCGAGCCGAGATAAAATGGGATCGCGCTGTGCCGGCTCCTGCCGTGCTCCGGAGCAGGGAGGGCCGGCGGGGTGTGAGGAAAGGGAGATGGATGAGGGAAAGCTGGGAGTTGTTCCTGCTGGTCGGGCCATTGGGAATTAGCCACAGAATGCCGAGGAATCGGGAGTTTGTCTGAGCATCTCCCCCGGCCAGGCGTTGAGGGAATTGGGGAATGGCACAGCTGGGAAGCTCCTGGGCTCTGCCCAGAGCCCCAGCCCAGAGCTCAGGGCTGCCTTTCCTTCTGGCTCCAGGGGAACCCAAAACTCGGGGGGAAAACTCCCATTTCCGTGGCCCTGTGTTGCCCTGGTTTTTGCTAAAGCCTTCTGTTTTTAACCTTGGAGTCAGATTCTTTCTCACAGTTTCATGTAAATAATAGCCAAGGTTTACTTAACGATATTTTCTGGTTTTCATTCCTTTTGGGATAAGAGAACTTTGATGAGCACCTTTCTTCTCCAGTGGGATTGAGAAGGAAGTGACATGTCCTCCAATCCCTTGTGGAGTTGGGAATTGTATAAAAATGTGAAATCTGTAAATAAAGAGCCTTTTCCCTCCTTTCTGCTGAACCTGGCAGGTGTGAGAGCGTCTTTATTTTGTTTTCTCAGACACAGCCCTGCTTGGTAGAAAAGCCCTGTACAAGCTGTGGGATCATTGCTGCTGAGGCCAGCATTAACACAGGATTCAGCCCGACCTCTCCCTGCAGCTCAGCAACATCAGGAACCATAAAAACCCCATGGAATCCTTGCAGGATGTGCCCCGAGTCCAGGAAGGGCCTGAAAAATTCTCCAAATGTTCCCTAAATCCTCGCCCAGCAGAGGTTGGGGATGTCAAGGCCAGGTGATAAAAGCCTGGCTTGAGTGGGGAATCACTGATCACAACCAAACCCTGCGAAGAAACATTTTTGCAGAGTCTGCCCACTGGATTATCCTCCCACTCCCAGAAAAAAACTCATGGGAAGGACAAAATTCCCAGGAAAACAGACAGCAAAGCAGGAAAGAGAAGGCAGGAACAACCCGCTCCTGCTCTGGGGTGAAAACAACAGTGCAACATATCCAGGCAAACACGGAGAAAATATCCCTGTGATCCCAATTTTCCCCATTTCTAAGGAAAATCCTGGCTCTTGATTAAGGATCTGGTTTGTAGAAGTGGAGGTTAAGCAAAAAAAAAAAAAAAAATGGAATTTGCATCCATA
>VYXC01002293.1:280242-292974 GCA_013397175.1 Platysteira castanea
GATTAAGGATCTGGTTTGTAGAAGGGGAGGTTAAGCAAAAAAAAAAAAAAAATGGTATTTGCATCCATATTTAAGAAATTCGGAATATTCCTCTACATCTTCAGATTGGAATATTTGCTAAATTCCCTTTTCCTGGAGTAAAGTGTTGAGGGGAAAAAAAAAATCAGAAGAGTTAAGAAAAGAATTCTCCTTATCCTGGTTCTCTCCTCCAGCCTTCGACACTGAAAATACATTTTGAAACAGTAAAAGTCGAGATAAAACAGCAAAGAATGGCCATTCCCTGTGCTTTTTCTGTTCCCTTTTGGTGGCTCTTCTGTTTCATTCATGCAGCAATATTTCAAATAGAACCCAAAATGATATTTTTAGTGACAGCTTCCGCTCCAGGACACTTTTCCTCGTGGTTCCCTTCCCCAGGGCTGCCTCTGGTGCTCGATCCAGTCCCAGCAGGAGCAGAACCAGGAGCAGAACCAGGAGCTGCCAGCAGTGCCAGCCTCTCCAGAGCCCAAATATTCCACTTATCCCATCTACACGGCACATTCAGGGTCACACCCATCCCCAGGTTAAACACCCAGGGGAGATGCATCCCAAAAATCTCCTTTTCCTCCAGATCAGCCCAGTTCTGTGACTGAATTCCAGCAGGAGCTGATCCATTTGTGATGCCAGAATAGGGGACCAGTGCTCAGTGTCCTGGGAGCACCGGAGTGGGACAAGGAATTTCCCTCTTTGCCAAGGTTTTTTCCCTAAATAAGCCCCGTGGCTGTTCAAATCAGAGCTTTTGCCATAATCAGGAAGAATTTGGGTGGCACAGGGTGGGAATGTTGGGATGTTTGTGCAGGACAGGAGCTGGACTCAACAATCCCCGAGGCCCATCCAGCTCAGGGTGTTCCTGACCCTGTCCCTACAACCAGGGCAAACCCCACAGCCTCCCACCTGATTCCTGGGATTGCCAGATCCTGGGGCTGCTGGAACGCCGGGATCAAAGCCTCCCGAGCCTGTTTGGAACTCCTCTGGGTAAATAAAAGCAGCACTGGGGCACCCGGGGCTGGATAAAGCAGCTTTGCTCCAGCAGGAAAATGGAACTATTTTTACAGAAGCCAGCGAGGGAGGCTGGAGCCACCGATTTGGGATGATTACAATGAACAAAAAAAGTCAAGCCTGGAAGTGTTTATTTTAATTTCGGGGGCACGGCGAGCTGCCGAGGTGGGAAGATATTATTTTTATGGGTTTAATCAGATGGCTGGGGTCTGTGGGCATTGCTAATTGAAGGCTGTCTGCCTCGCCTCACGTCCTGCACTGCTTTTCTCCCCATGCCTGGGAGGCAGAAGAAAAGCAATTATTCAGGCTGGGGAGGGGGAACGGGGATTGGGAGAGGTTTAGGGGTAAAAAGGAAGAAAAAAGGGGCTTCGTTTTGGGAGGGAGACTTCAGTCAGTCCTGGATGGAGCTGCCTCGGCTTGGAATCCATTCCCCTGGCCTGAGGTGAAAAAGGATCAGCAATGCCCTGGGGAGAAGCTGATCAGGAGTTCCAGAAGGATGTTCAGGGATCACATCGCCTGGAAAAGTGTGTCCTGGGAGTTTTAGTAATTCCCAGGATGTGGCTTTTCCCTGTGAGGCTCCTCTGAGTGCCACATGATGAATCCTGGACCCCCCAGGACACCTCATTTTTCCCACTGGTGGACATTTATTGTCCGAGACAGAGGAAAAGGCAGCAGCAGTCACCAGAACCACCAGAGCTGTACACCCAGCAAGACGTGAATTTTATTGAAATTTGGCCACTCCAGGTAGCCCTGCAGATTTCCCCTGGCAATTTTCACCCCACACACCCAAAAAGAGAAACCGGGACAACATTTTTTTTTAAAAAACCCAACCCAAACCTGCCCATGGATGAGCTGAGGGGGCTCAGGGGGGTTTCTTCCTCTCGTGGTTTGTTTTGTTTGTGGCAGAGGCAATTCCAGCCAAGCCAGGCGATGAAGGACAGCCCCCAAAATGCAGTTTCTTGCCCGTGCCCTGTGATGCCACCCCAAAGCCACCAAGCAGGGTGTAAATATCCCCCAGGCAGGGCCCAAACGTGTCAGGCTCCCGTAGGACCCAGCCCCGAGTCGTCGCGGCCCGAAAACGCCATCTCCAAATATTTTCTGTGTCATAATTACCCCAAAATGAGTGGAAATTTCTGCCCCCTTCCCCCCAGCCCCCAAAACACGGCCCGTTCTGAGCACTGCCAAGTCTGCAGGAACATAAATAACATCGCGGGCTCTTTGTGCCGCGCGGGAGCTGGGAAGTGGAAAAATGATTGAGGGACAAGCGGGTTTTAAGATCCCCCCGAGGCCTGTAAGTTACCTGTTTATTTCAAGAAGAGCTGCAACTGCCAAAAGGAAAGGAAAGGAGTTCCTGGAGTTGCTGTCATGGTCTGTTTCCAGGGATTATTTCAAAATAAACATGGATGGAGTCTCTGTTTTTGGCCGATGTTCACAGACACGGTGGGTGCCCGAGGAGGGCGTGGGGTGGTCTGGGACTCACCTGAGCTCAGGTGTGGGAGTGAGGGCTGGGTCACAGGTGGGATCTGCAGGGCCAGGAATCACCAGGGGGCTTCCCTTCGGCCGCGGGAGATGCTCCAAAATGAGAGTATTTGGTGAGGAGACAAAAGGTGTTCAGAGATCCGGCTGGAAAATACAGAGCCGGGGAACCCCGCGCATCAGCACGGCCCCGGGTCCCAGGTGGGAGGGGAAATAATCCTCTTTTTTCCGTGTAAAACACCTCCATTGAAAGGGAATGATCGCAATTGCCTTTTTAAATGGAAGGGAAAAGTTGTGGAGTCATCAGGGAAGGTATTTCAGACAGATAAAAGTGAGGTGGGAAAGTGTTGGAATTCTGTGAGGGAAGGGAAGGGAAGGGAAGGGGTTCCCTTCATCCCGGAGTTCACAGGGAAAAATCCTTTAAAAGCTGCAAGGCTTTAACTTTTTCATAACAAATCCATATTTCAGACCAGATTTGTTTGTAGCTCCCCAGAGTCTGTCCCAGAAACATCTCTGGGAGCACTTGAGCCAGGATAAAATGACATTTTTCAAACCTAGCCCAGGTGCCAGCCCCAGTGATGCAATGCAGGCAATATGGGCAACGATGAGTGACGCTGTAATTGCAGAGGATTCCTGGTTGGGAAAGAGAGATGGGAGTTGGGACAAAATAAAAACGATGGCAGGGAAAAAAAAAACAGAGAAACTTCCTCCCGAAACTGCAGAATGAAGTGTTCCTGATAACCACGAGGTTAGGAAAGGCTAGGAAGGCCTGGCTGGGGGTTGGAAGTGTAACCAGGTTTTCTCTTTGCCTTTGTAAACCATCGCGGGCGGGTCGCTCCTGGATGCAGGGAGCTTTCACCCGGCATCCAGGGGAGCTGTCAGACAAGTTCATGCACAGTTTGCACAGCCCAGGTGTCTGCAATTCCCATTTTCTGAGCCACCCCAAGCCCCAGCCAGCTTCAGCTGACTTGGCTCCTACCTGCCCAGATGGCAGCCCCGATACTCCCTCGTTATCTCCTCATCCCGGTGCCAATTAAATTAAAGGCTCCCCAGATTCTCATCTAATGAACGAAGCTAATGAGTGACAAAAGATCATTAAGAAAACGGAGGCACCAGGAGGGGGATCCAGAGGCGGCTGAAGGGTTGGAAATTTACTGCCCCAGAAACAAGCCCAGATTTTCCCTGCCAGGAGAAGGAGAAGCGGGAAAAAGGAATCAGAGAGTTCAAAAGATCCAAGCCTCCAGCTGCTGAAGAACGATGGGAATGGGGACAGGAATACTGTCCATGAGGTTTCCTTCAACCCATCTGCTGGTGGGAGCTGTCTGGGCTCTCCAGGAATCCTGGATGGATGAAAAGGCTGCCTGAGCCTTGGGAAATTTTCTTTCCAAGTGCTCTGCTCACTGCCTGCCCTGTCTGTGCTGGGAATTGCTGGTGGAGCTTCACCTCCGTCCCATTCCCCACCTCCCTCTATTGGAATTTCTCTTCATCTCAGCAGGGATTTGGGATTTTTCTGGAGCACAGAACCTGTAGGATGAGTGAATTACCCAGCTGTTTCCCTCCAGTTGTGTTTTAATTACCCCCAGCCTCATCAGCAGAGGAAGTGGCAGAGTCTTGGTGCCCTCACACCAGTTTTACAAGGGTGTGAGTGTTCCCTCCCTGCCAGAGTCATACATACATAGAGGGCCAAGCACCCACTGAAAATAAAGTAGGAAATGTTCCAAAGTATTTGAAATTAACCTTGAAGGGCTGGAGAGAAGAACCATCCAGAAAAGGATGAGTCTGGATAAAAACTCAGAGATTCTCATTATTTAACTCAGACATCTCATGGCTGGTTTGTGATTCCTCAGTGGACAAGATTGTTTATCCTGCTGAAAATTCCTCTCAATTTCTCTGCTGGGGTCAGTCTGGTTCTTTTTGGGATTCGTGGAATTATTTCTTTATTGATTCTCAATCCCCATCCCTTTGCTCTGCCAGGCTCAGCAGAGGCACCTTCCAAACGTGGGGCAGAGAGCGGCCGATCCTCAAGCTCCAGGCAGAGCCTTCTGCACATTCCTCGGGAAAAGCTGCACTTCCTTTGCCTTGGGCCCTAAAATTCCCTCGGGAAGGGCCACATCCCTCTGACTCCTGTTGCAGTGGCCGACAGCAGACAGGTGCCAAAGCCTGCTGAGCTCCAACCTCCCACCTGCATCCAAAAGACACCGGAACCCTGAAGCCTCATTTTTTATGGATAAAAACAAAATTTCCGACCTTTTTCTAGGAGCACACCTGTCGCCTTGGGTTTTTTGCTAAAGCTTTGTTTTTCTATAACCTTCTGTTTTTAACCTTGGAGTCAAATTTTCTCACACAGAGTTATGTAAATAGAGCTAATGTTTACTTAAGTATTGAAATGTGTATAAGAATATGTAGTGTCAATAAAAACCAAGCATTCTTCTTCTTTCTGCTGAACCTGGCAGGTGTAAAGCGGCTTATTGTGTCCCCCCGGACACACACACCCCTCTCCGGGGTTGCCCTGGACATGCCACTGACCCGCAGCCTGCATTCCTGCTCGGCATGGCTCCATGATTTCCTAAGGCAGTGGAAATTTTGTTTTGGAAACTTTGTTTTGGAAACAGCACCGAGAGCGCAAACAGGAAGCAGGAAAGGCCTTCTTCAGAAACGCCAGAATCTTGAAAGCAGCTCAGCTCCCACTTTTTTGGGATCCAGCCCACGGATCAGTCGTGCAGCAGCAGCGAGATACGAGCGGTGAGGTCAGGAGCAAAGCAAACACGGAGAGCGAGGCTGGGAATCGCCCGGTGGAGCTCTGGGCGCGCTCCCCGCGGCCAGGACGCCTGGAAAAATAAAGAGAGGTGCTGAGCAGTCCCTGCAGTGCAGCTGGGTTATTGACAGATGGGATTAAACCCTGCGAGCGGGGTGTTTTTTGTACAAGCACATCGCCTTTGTTTATTGTAATTTGGATTTTTTAGTTCTTTCTGGGAGCTCGGGGAGCTCTTCCCCCCAGAGCGCACAACCGGCCGGTTGTTCTTGTTCCTGCTCCTGCTGCTGTTGGATCTGGGCATGGTGGAGGGGTTCAGCAGGGCCCTGAGGGAGTGCTGCAGCCCAGCCTGGCTGCTCAGCACATCCCAGGGCTGGGAAGCAGCAAAAGGAGAGGATTCATGTCCATTTGCAAGGCAAAAAGTTTGAGGAAGGAGTGGAACCGCCAAGGCCCAGCTCCTGAGCCCAGCCCAGCACATCCCAGGGCTGGGAAGCAGCAAAAGAAGAGGATTTTTCTCCATTTGCACAGCAAAAAGTTTGAGGAAGGAGTGGAACCGCCAAGGCCCAGCTCCTGAGCCCAGCCCAGCACATCCCAGGGCTGGGAAGCAGCAAAAAGGGAGGATTTTTGTCCTTTTGCAAGAGGTTTGAGGTTTGAGGAAGGAGTAGAACTGCCAAGGCCCAGCTCCTGAGCCCAGCTCAGCACATCCCAGGGCTGGGAAGCAGCAAAAGAAGAGGATTTTTCTCCATTTGCACAGCAAAAAGTTTGAGGAAGGAGTGGAACCGCCAAGGCCCAGCTCCTGAGCCCAGCCCAGCAGATCCCAGGGCTGAGAAGCAGCAAAATGAGAATGTTTTTGTCCTTTTGCAAGGCAAGAAATTTGAGGAAGGAGCGGCACCACCAAGGCCCAGCTCCTGCAGCCCAGCCTGGCCGCTCAGCACATCTCAGGGCTGGGAAGCAGCAAAAGGAGAATATTTTTGTCCTTTTGCAAGGCAAGAAGTTTGAGGAAGGAGGAGCAGCATCAAGGCCCTGCTCCTGCAGCAGTGGTGAGGGCTGGGCTGTCCCGCAGCCCATCCAGCAGCTGTGGGATGTGCAGGAAGGGGCTTTTTCATCCCTCCGAGCCCCCACAGCCTGCAGGGTGGGATCCTGCTGGCTGCACAGACCAGCTGGGGCTGTGGGAGCTCCTGCTGTGCTTTTGGCTTCTCAGGGAAAACCTGACTTTGCAGAGCTCTCCACCACAAAAAACGAGCAGTTCCTGTGTCTGTGCATGTCCTTGGACCTCTCATCCCTGCACTCCTTATTCCAGCCCTTCTAATCTGAATGCACAGGAGCACTTCCAGACCAAAAAATGTCTTTCCCCGGGCTGGGTTTGGAACCCTGAGGCAAAACTCAGAGGCTAAACAAGAAACTTCCCCGTCTCTTCCAAGTTTATCTCAAGCACGGCCCCAAACCATTCCTCGAGCAGGTTTTACAGGGGATTGGTTGGGATTTTATCCCACCCCGCGTGCTGAGGTTGTTCCCGTGGGGTGGGGATTGGCTCGGGGCTGTGTGGCCATGGTGGCCCCCAGTCAGCCCTGTTTGCCTTCCAGGGAGATTACCAGAGGCACTCCTGGCTTTTCCAGAGTCAGGCAAATCCTTCCCCTTTCCTCCAGCCCTTTGTGCCTGGCAAAGTGCAGCAGGAGCTTATCAAACATTGATAAACAGCAGAGGCCTTCCGTGCTCGGGCAGAAATGGAAATGGCAGGGTTGGACAGGCCGTGGCCTTCCAGGGCTGGGCTTATTCCCTGTGGGGAATGTTCCCTTGTGGGGTTTCTCCTGCAGGATTGAGTGAGTGGTTGAAGGAGCAGGTAGAGGAAAAAATGTCCCTGTGACCTGGAACCCCCACGGTCCCCCCATGCTGCAGGAGATTTTCCTTCATCCCATCCAGCACTGCAGGCAGGGAGCAAAGGGCTTTTTCATCCCTCTTTGCCATGAATTCACTGCATTTAAGACTATTTTTCCAGCTCTGGAGCTTTCCCAGGTCTCCTGAAAAGAGGCAGTGATGTTTTTATACCCTGTTCATAACACGCCTTGAGATGGGCTCATTTTTTAATCCTGACAGGGTTGCTCTGCAGAATTCCCAGGCTCCATTTCCTCTCAAACCTTTCCTCTGGAGAAGATGAGGATTTGAGGCTGGACAGGACAGCACTGGGGGGTTATCCCTTTACAAGACCCATCTCTTCATATCAAAATCCTAATTTCCTTTGCCTTCCAGTGGGAAGTTGGGTACGAAGAGTTTTATTTACCAGCCTGATGTTCCATGGCAAGCAGCAAGACATAAATCTGTGATTGTCCAGCCTGGGAAAGGGTCAATTCTGCCTGTCTGAGTGGCCAGCACTGCCCCCTCCCCTCCTGGGGCACTGTCCCCGTGCAGGGGGAGCAGCTCCCCGTCCATCCCCAGCTCTGCTCTGTCCCTGGGCCGTGTTCTGCTGCAGCAGCACACGAGCTCCTTGAACATTCCCAGTGAATTTCCAACTGTTCCTGGCTGCTGCCCCCTCTCCTAGGCCCAAACAAAATGTTTCTCCGTGGTAGGCTGTCAGTGGAGTTCAGGGAAGCAGGGAGAGCAGCTCTGATTTCAGATCTAATTTGCTGTAAAACGAGAGGCAGGGAAGAGAGGAGTCCTTTTTAATTAGAAAAATAGGGGGGGAAAAATCAGAAAAAAAAATGGGACATTTCAGCCAGCATGGAGTTGCTCTGCAGTGCAGGAGCTTTCATGCGTGGAGCTCTGCTCCAGAGGCTGAAATTTGATCAATATTGCTCTGCTCTGCCTTTATTCCCATTTCTCTTCCAAGGGCTTTGGATGGGCACCGTCCCCACAAGCTCCTGACAAGGGACAGGGCCAAGGCCTCTGCTCTGCCAGGTCCCAGCTCCTGGAGCACGGAGAAAGGGACAGAGGGACTCAGGTCCCTCCAGCAGCGTTTTTCCAGCCTGTTCCCATGTCCAACAAGTCTTTAAATGGGCTCTTTTTTCCCTAAAAAGCTCGGGATCCAGTCAGCCTCTTGCAAAACTCGGGCGGCTCAAGCCAGCAGCCCGTAGGTGTTCCTGAGAGTTAAAGGGCAAAGGTAAATATTAAAAATTAAAAATTAACACAGCAGAGAGTGTTCTCAAGGGATTGAACAGACTTGTGTGGCTCTCGGAGGACTGGAGCAGCAAAATTTAGGGATCTGAGGCACATCCAACCCCTCTGTCCCTGAGGAGCACCCACAGGCACAAGGAGCAGCCAGGCTGCCAGGCCCAGAGGCCTCTGCAGGAAGAAAAGCCTGGAATATCTCCATGAAACCCTGGAATATCTGCATGAAACCCTGGAATATCTGCATGAAACACTGAAATATCTGCATGAAACCCTGACATATCTGCACTGAAACCCTGAAATATCTCATGAAACCCTGAAATATCTGCATGAAACCCTGAAATATCTGCATGAAACCCTGGAATACCTGCATGAAACCCCGGAATACCTGCATGAAACCCTGAAATATCCACATGAAACACTGAAATATCTGCATGAAACCCTGGAATATCTGCATGAAACACTGAAATATCTGCATGAAACCCTGGAATATCTGCATGAAACCCTGGAATATCTGCATGAAACACTGGAATATCTGCACTGAAACCCTGAAATATCCACATGAAACCCTGAAATATCTGCATGAAACCCTGAAATACCTGCACTGAAACCCTGAAATACCCCAGGCAGACCAACCCTCTCCCAGCAAGGCCAGACTTAGTCCAAACCCAAATCAAGCCAAGTGCAGACCTGGGCACCAGGTCTGCTGTTGTGACATCCTCAGCTAAGGCTGCACTCAAGGGTCTGTCCATGAAAAAACAAACAAGAAAACGGAGATTTGCAAGAAATTCTCGCTCCTGAGTCAGGCTGCTCCTTCCTCCCCCAAAGCTGGGTCTCGATTAATGGAAATATTTATTTGGGTGACTTGCAGATGATGTCTCCGGCCAATTAGCTCCATCCCAATGTTCTATTTCTTGCCTTTGAATCAATAAACAGTTCAAGGTTTCCTGGAGTCAGAGCAGGAGCCTCAGTGCCAAGAGCTGTGGGTGTATTAAAACCATCCCTACAACAATACCCCGAACCAGGGAGCTCTGCTAATCACTCCCTTGTTTGGCCGGGTGTCTGACAGAGCTGGAAGGCTCTGACACCCCCAAAAGAGGAAACCACAGCTTGCAGAACCCAGGAAAAACATTTCCTAACCTCCAGGTACCCTTTGTTCTCCCTGCCTCCTGACAAGCACTTTTCCTCACCACCACACGCCTCGGATGCCTCGGCAATCGGATTTGATGGCAGGGCTCGGGAGGTGGATGGGGATGAGTGAGGGATTATCTGCCATTTATCTTTCATTTAATGGGGGGAAAAAATCAGGGGAAAACAGGGCACGGTGTTCCTGTCTGTAATTGGGGCAAATTGTTCCAGGTTGCTTTCAAAATCGGGCCGGAATTTGTGTGTGCACATGGGCTTTGCTCGAGCCATGCATGGGGGAAGGAGGGAAAGGAGGAAAAAGAGGAAGGACAACACAAAATCCAAGTTTGGGCCAGACAATCCCACAAGGGCAGCGCCTTTGTCCCATTCTTGGGACATCCCAAGCTCAGGAGCAAACCTGAGCTGGGAGGTTTTGTGCTTTAGCCAGAATTGGGTTGTAAAGCGAGGAACAGCACCAAGAGGAGTCTGAAGTCTCCTTGCGTGGGTGCTGCCAGAGCCAGGCTGCTCAGCCCCATGGCCCGGGAAGCTGTTCCAGCCTGGAAGCTTTATGGCCATGTTAACATGGCTCTTCTCCACGGGAATTATTGCTTTGGGCCCGGAGCCACGGGAATGCAGCTCCACGGGCTGGGGCTGGCTCGGGGCCGGCTGGGAGAGCGCGAGGCGCGGCCTCCCCTGCGCCGCTGCACATCCAGCACCGCCCAGGCTCGGGGCTGCCGGCCTTCCCCACACCCTCTGCAGAGTTCCAGGCCTGTCCTGGGCATCTCCATGAGGAGACTCATCCCCACAGGGTGTTGGGAATGAGCACATCAGAGAGAGCACATGGCAGAATGGGTTGAGGGCTGTGGTTTCCTTTATTGTCCCCACCATGGGGGATGGAATGACTCAAAGCACCTCGTTTTTGCAGCTCTGCTGAAGTGAAAGCAGTGCAGGGGCAGCTCAGAGGGTTAAAGGCACCCGGGGCTGGGATGTGGCACCTTCCATGGATCAGGAGTCCGGGATCTCAGCACTGTTCTGAGAGCGAACACCCACGGGCTGAGCACTGAGGGGCAGAGTCCAGGTGCAGTTGTGAGAACGAGCTGAGACCCGAAATATGCAATAAGGAACTTTCTGGTAAGGATGAACGACGGAAAATCCAGGTAAGGCCAGAAGGAGAGCAGCAGGGCAGCATGAGCTTGGTGACAGAGGAATTTCGATGGACCAGAATGAGTCTCTGAGATGGATCAGTGACTCCAACCTGTCCTGATTTCTCCTGCCCAGGAGAACAATATTTTGTGCAAATCCCAACACGATGCTGCTGATGCCTTAGGTTTTAATTTCTATATTTTTCAAATCCTGTATTGCCCAGTGTGTGACTCTAAAGTTTCTTGTAGCTCGTGAGCTGCTCTCTTAGGCCAGACAGACACAACAAAGCCTCTCTGAGCTGTTCAAGGACACTCGGGCTGGCCTAGGCCCAAAAGGTGTAAACTGGGACCATGAGAGAGGTGGAGAAATTGAAGAGAGCTAAAGTTTTAATTGGTGAATTTATGCTGATATGCAAATGGACCAAACCTATAACAGTGGAAAGAACTTGTGACCTGCTGTCCATCTTGGGGTCCATTTCATGGAAGCAGCCTCTGGCTCCCCAGGGTGTGCCTTGCAGGCCTTCAAATAAATCCCTGCCTTTATTCCCTTACTCCTGTCTAGTCTCTGTTGTCAGGCATCACTGCAGGAGAGTTGGTGCTGCCTGCTCCAGCGAGTGCTGCCTGGCTCTGCACCCCCTCCAAAGAATCTCCCTCTCAGTGAAGTCACCTCGTGTCACTTTTAGCTTATCCCAGCCTCCAGCACCTCACCCCTCTCCACGCAGAGCTTTATCCACAGCCAGTTCAACCTTGTGCTGCTGCCCAGCGTGTCCAGCATCCCTCTGTGCCACGGGACTGTGCCCAGCCGTGGAGAAGCCCGAGGTGAGGAAGAGGAAGGTGATGGATGCGCTGGAAGCTGGCCTGGCAGTGCCCCGGGCACCGCAGGCAGGATGGATGTGGCTCTGGATCCAGCCATGCCAGCTGCCTCTTCCAAGGGTAAATCACCACCCTGTGCCCTACAGAAATCCTGTCAGTCCCAGGAATTCTCAGAATTACTGCATTTTAAATTCTTGTAGGGATTTGTTATGGGTTTGGGGTTGTTTTTGGTGGGAGTTGAAACTGAGCTCGGCTCCGTAAACGAAGCTGGGTTTTATTTTTGCCCCTGTGACAACTGTGCAGCCTCGGGTCAGGATGACATCAAATCACCCAAAGTGAGCCCCAGATGAGGTGGGCAGTGCTCGGCTGGCTGGCCCCCAGCTATAACCCAGGTGGTGGCACGGATTAAATCACCCCTGTGGAACAGCACCCAATTATTGACCCCTTCCAGCACACCGGGACTGAGTTCCACCCTCCAGACACAACCCTGGCCATGCTCTGGTTGCTCCCGGCCCTGGGGGATCCCCCTCTCCCAATTCCAGGGGTCCCAGTGCTGGTCCAGCCCTGAGATGAAGCATTTGGAGCCCAAGCACGGAAGCAGAGTCAGGGCTGGAGCCTGGAGCTGGCACATCAGCTGAGTCTGGCAAACACACCTTGGATTGCTCGTTTTTTATTCCTTTTCCTCTCACAGCCTCTGTCTCCTGCACAGAGACACACATCCTAGACCTCGCTGTCCATTAGCTCCCGGCGCTTCTGTCCAAATCCCAAAAAAAGCCGGGAGGGCCCCTTCTGGTGGAAGCGAGAGGAGGAGGAGGAGGAGCAGGGGCATCCCACGCCGGGTTTGTGCCGTTCCCTGCCGGAGCGGACGGATGCGAACCGGGCAGGCCGGAGCAGCCAAGCCTGGGAGCATCAGCGAGGGGAGCGCAGCCAAAAAAGAACACACGGCGGTTGTGTGCGGGAGTGACACGTGAAGAAAAATCGCTTTGAGCCGTGAGCCCGATCGCTCCACGGCAGCGGGCACCTTCCCAGATTTCCTGAGCCGAACGGGAATTGCCCGGGGAAACGTCCCCCCCGCCGCCCCTCTGCCCGGCACACACACGCGGCCCCTCTGTCTGCCGGCCCTTTCACTGTGTTTACAAATTAGGAACATTCTGGGCCCGTTAATTATGAAAATATTGGTGAGTCTGCCCGGCTGGCTCCTGCGCGGAGCCGGAGCCGAGAGGAGGCTGGAGAGGCGGTGAAAAATGAGCCGCTCGTGTTGCCGCGGGATTTTGGGGATGGAGCGGG
>VYXC01002293.1:293103-308528 GCA_013397175.1 Platysteira castanea
AGGGATGGATTTTGGGGATGGATTTTGAGGATGGATTTTAGGGATGGATTTGAGGCATGGAGTTTGGGGGATCCTTCCCGGCTGCTCAAGGGATGGATTTTGGGGATGGATTTTGGGGGGATCCTGCCTGGCTGCACGAGGGATGGATTTTGGGGATGGATTTTGGGGATCCTGCCTGGCTGCACAAGGCAGCAGGATTTGCTCTCCTGGGTCCCATGGGCAGACAGAGGGCTGGTGGGGAGGAGGAAATCTGCTCATCATTAACCCCGGATAAATCCCTGTGCAGGGACCAGGAGCCAAATCCGCACAAAATTCAGTGGAAATGCCCCAATCCACACTGGTTTAGTCACCGGTTCTGAATTAACTCCAGGCTCAGCTAAACCTGGACTATCTGTGAGTGGAAAAGGCTGGGTCTGGCTGTGAGGGGTCTTTGCTCTGGTCCAGTTGTGGGGAGGATGAAATCTGCTCTGCCAGCCCAGGATCAATCCCTGCACAAGGGGCAGGAGCCAAATCTCCACAGAATTCCACGGAAGCTCCCGAATCCACACCAGTCCCAGATTAACTCCAGGCTCAGCTAAACCTGGGCTATGTGTGAGAGAGGAAAAGGCTGGGTCTGACCCCGCTGGGAGGGATCCTTGCTCTGCTCCAGTTCTCCTGAACCCCGTGGGATAAATCCTGCGCTGAGCACATCAAGTCCAGTTCTCTGAGTAGCCCCTGCAGATGTGACATTAATTCGAGATGAAAAAGGGCAGGTCCTGCTCCCAGCGCCAGTGAAAAACTGACCTATTTCTCTGAATTAATTCTCTGAGTTTGCCGGGTATTAATGACAGGAAAAGAACTTTTCTTTCTCAGCCCGCTTGAAATAAAACAGCGATTTTTTCATCAGCTGAGTGGCCAACCAAAAGGTTTTAAAGAATTACACCAAGGGACAAAACCTAAAGAAAAGAGAATTTTTCTGCTTTATCCCTTTCCTTGTTTCCTCTGAAGAACCCAGGACTTTTTTTTTTTTTCCCCTGCAATATCAGCAGAGGGAAAAGATTCTGTGCAGATTTTTGAGACCAATTCTTCCCCTCTGCAGGCAAATAAAAAAGGATAAAATATGTAAAGTGCAGCATATTCCCAGCATGACAACACCGCTCAATTTTCATTGCAGCTGAGTTATTTGTCAGGGTGACAGATCCAAATTTAATGTGTGGTGCCACGAACGTTGAACTGTATGAAAATTGATCAATTTTCTAATATAGAACACATGCTTCAGACACTTTGGAATATGTTAGGAACACACCCGCTGTGTTCTTGGCTGAGAAAAAAAATTGAATTTAACCACAAATTTCCAGTGGATGTTGTATTTTGCTGAACTATGGGTGCTCCCGTTGGTTTTATCTTTATTTATTTCACTAAGATTATCTGTTCAATTAGTGCTGGTTAATTAACGCTAAAAATGAGAATTTGGGAGCAACATTTCAGCGGGGAGATAAAATGGTTTTGCGCCAAGGGATACAAAGGTCCATTCCAAGGGACAATTGTCCTATTAAATGATATTTGAAGGTCTGGAAGGGTTCGTGGAGCACTCAATTACCTCTCAAAAAGCATCAGCATCTCCTGCCATCACTGCATCAACCTCGTCTGGGGAGAGCCCACGGGGAGATTAAAAACTCCTCTGCCCACGGCGTTTGGGTCGCCCAGGGCAGAGTTTGGAGCCTCCCAGTCCCACCAAACTGGGATTTCTGTGCTGGCAGGAGAGGCCCGGGAGCAGAGCGCTGGAATTCCAGGAGAAGAATTCCAGGTGTCTTCACCTGCCAGGATCCCAGCAGCAGCAGATAAAATGAGTTTGTCCATGCCGGTGCAGTTCAGTGAAACATCTCATTTTAATTGCTTTAGGAACATTTCCGTGTTTCACGTTCTTGTTCTGTAGTTCAAATTTTTTATTTAATTTTTTTTCCCCCCAGCTTATTTTGGCCTTTTAAAGAAAGGCCAAACTTTCCAACCATTTCTGTCTTTTCCAAAGGGAAGAGTGCTTAAGGAAATACCAAATTGAGATTTTCAACTATTTCTCTCTTTTCCAAAGGGAAGAGCATTTAAGGGAATGCCAAATTGAGATTTTCAACCATTTCTCTCTTTTCCAAGGAGAAGAGTGCTTAAAGAAACGCCAAATCAAAATTTCCAACCATTTCCCTCTTTTCCACAAAGAATTCCAGTTACCTGATGCCCCTCGTGAACACTTTTAACCAAAGTTAGACCGAAAATACCCTGAACCAGTTAATCCTGAAAAAACCACACTACCAGGGGTGACCTGTGAACATTTGACCAACGAAAGGTGATGATTTTATAATTCCGTGAACATTCCTACCACAAACTCACGGATCAAGCCATGATAAATAAAATATTAAACCAATAACCATCTTTGACAGCGTTAAAATTCCTGCTCATCTTTGGTTCTGGTGCCCAGCTCTGCAAAGCTCTTTCCATCAGGATTTTCTAGGAAGCAGAAAATTCCTTCCTCGGAATTGGGGAGGAATTGGAGAAAATTCCTTCCTCGGAATTGGGATAATCCAGAACTGGTTATCAGTGGCTAGGCTTTTTTGGGGTGATAAATATTCTTGCTATATTTAAAAGTGCCCTGATATTTCATGCATTGTTGTTATTATAATAATGAGAATTATTATAATAATAAATAATTACACTTGGGTGCATAATTTTTGTTCCATTCCACGCACAGCAAACAACTGCTGAGGGATTAAGGGGAATTTCACCTGCAGAGTCCATTTAGCAGCAAATAAATCCACTTGGTGCTGGGAGGGATGGCCAAAAATATCCCTGAAGCCGAGCTGCAGCGGAGAAAAGCTCTGGTGAAAGCCCCGTTCGGATCCAGTGTCAGAAATCCCCACGGCTCCAAGGCTAAATTGATCCATATGATTGGAATATTGCCCGGGCGGGGTTTTTTTCCCCGAGCAATCCTTTGGAAGTGCCCATTTTGGATGCACTAATGCATGTTGAAGGCTGGTTGGGGCTGCCATAGGAAGTGATGTAAGAAGGGAACCCTTCATATTCCAACAGGAAACGTTTTCCTCGAGGAATAGCAGCCTTGAAAACTGCAGATCACGGTTTAATATCAACCAGATTTCGACATTAACCGTGATTTCCGAGAACAATTTGATTTTTTCCCCCCCTCTCCCTTTTTTTCCCCCCCTGTTTCTCTTCCAAATGATCAAAACTTCATCCAACCGCAGGCGGCTCCTGGAATGAGCCCGGGGCTGCTGCAATTTCGGCGTCAGCCTCGGGAATTGCAGAGCTCCTGGGATCCCCCTTCCAGCCCTGCTGCTTCCCTGGCAATCCCAATCTGCCTCCCAGCCCACGTTGAGCCTCGTTTTTTCTGGGTTTGGGATGTTTTGTTCCAGAGTGTCCCCAGGATTTTGGTGGTGTCACCGATGGATTCCTCAGCAATCCCAGCTGATGGAGCAGCGATGGTGCAGCAGCCATGAAATCCAGGTGTCGCTGGCGATCAAAAGTGGCAAACTGCAGGATTCCCAGAGCAGTGTGAGGGGCAGGATGAGGAGAATTAACTGCCCGAATATTTCAGTTTCTGGCTGCTTTTTCTTCGCCTGCCCATGGATTTATTCGTGGCCTGGGAGTCCTGTCCGTGACCAGCCAGGCTGGGAACAGAGACAGCAAACACAAAAACCATCCCTGTCCCCAGGAGCTCCTTGGGTGAGTGTCCTGCCCGGAGGGAGGTGACAAACACGGCCCTGCCTCTGTCTGGGTGGCTGTGACCCCAGCGGGAGCTGTCCCCGCTGGCCCTGGAATCCCCCAGGCTGAGCCAAGCTCAGCTCCTGGAAAAGTCAGCCCAGAGCACACCACAGCTCCCAGGCTGGCTAAAAATAACCCCCGTGGCAAGAGTCCTGGAAGAGGGGAAGGAAAAGGGATGGTGGAGTGGGGAAAAGGTGATGGATGAGGTCCCCAGCATCAACCTGGTGACCTGAGGAGGTTCCCAGCATCAGCCTCCTGACCTGATGCAGGTTTCCCCTGGGGTTATCTAATCCCTTCCCAGAGGTGTTTCTGCAAAATAAAACACTCCCAAGACCTCAAAGCCAAGGGAATCTCTGCAATCCAGCCAGCTCCTGCGTGGAAAGGTTTTTTATGGAAGCAGGGGCAAGAAGCAGGGGAGCGTGGCTGCTGCAAGCTGAGGGTGGCACCAGCTCTGCGGGGTAAATTCTTCTAACTCATCTGCTGGAAAAAACACCTTTTTTCCCCCAAAAAAGGTCAGGAAGCATGAGGTGGGATCCTGCTGCTGCATCTGCTGCTCCACAGGCTCGGGAATGTGGTGCTGGGGTGGGAAAGTGTTGTCCTGTTTTTTGCTAAGCCTTCTGTTATAACCTTGGAGTCAGAGAATTTTCACACAGTTTCAGGTAAATACTGGCCAGTGTTTATTTAACCATCTTTTCTGTTTTTCATTCTTTTTGTGATAAGAGAACTTTGATGAGCATCCTTTTTCTCCAGTGGGGTTGAGGAGGAAGTGACATGTCCTCCAATCCCTCGTGGAGCTGAGAATCCTATAAAGTCTGATAAATGTAAATAAAGTCTCTCTTTTCCCTCCTTTCTGCTGAACCTGGCAGGTGTGAGAGTGCCCTTTATTGTGCTTTTACCAGCACAGGAGAGGATGGAGCAGAGGGAATTTGCTTGGTGCAGTCGGGGAAGTTGAGTGTCAAGGTGAACTCGGAGGGGGGACTTGGAAGGGCTCGACAAAGGAAATGCAGCAAAGAGCAACCCCTGAGGACAGAGAGGATCCCACCAAAGCGGCTTTGAGACGCAGGCCTTTGTTCCTGCCCGGTTTGAAACGGCCTCCTCGGCTCTCCCGGGGAAGAATCGGGAATTGTCTGCCAGCCAGGACCGAAATGTAAACCAGGCTCCCCCGAGAGCAGCGGGACAATGGAACACTAATCCAGCCCTTCCCGGCAGAGGATGCCCACGGGGAAGGGCCTTCAACCACGCCGTGGGCAATCTCTGTGATGTAAATCCCCACCTCCCCACAGCGGCTCCTCGGGAATATTGACACGGAGCCCCCATCCCTCCCAGGTTGTGGGATGGCTCCAGCTTTGTTCCCTCGGGCCGTTGTTCCCGCTTTGGCACGCAGCTCCCAAATCCGCGGAGCACAAGCCCGGAGCGCTGCCAGCAGGATTGACAGGCGTGCAGGGAAAATCTCCGTGGGCTGCCAGCTCCTGGAGGTTTTCAATGGAGCGGCCTCCCCGTGGAAGATTCCTGCCTTTCTTGGTCGGGGGAATCCTGATCCGCCGTGAAATTCTCCCACCTACGTCGGCCTCTGGAAGAGGAGCTGGCGGTGGGGCTCTGGCACGGGGCAGCTCCTGCTCGCTGCCAGGTGGAACCCGACCACCACGGGCACAGGCAGCTGGTAGAGGGCAGTGAGAAACCAGGGATGGGAAGATTCCTTGGGAAAGGGAGCCCTGGGGCAGGTGGGAGAGGTTCCGACAAGCGGCTCCATCCCAAGGCACCGATGGAATTGGCGTTCCTACTAAAAATGTACCGGAATGAACGAAAATGGAGGAAGAAAAGGGGTTATTTGAATGGTGTATTTTAAATTTTCCATTCTTTTTTTTGCACTGTGTTTGTCACCGTCCTGATTTCCAGGTGGGTCCCCAAACGCTGCTCAGTGAGAGCAGCACAAAATTTGGGACCACTCTGTTGGGATAAATCCCTGTGCGAAGGAAGGAGGGATGGAACTCTGGGATAAACCCTTGTGAAAAGGAAGGAGAGATGGAACTCTGGCATAAATCCTTGTGAAAAGGAAGGAGAGATGGAACTCTGGGATAAATCCTTGTGAAAAGGAAGGAGGGATGGAACTCTGGGATAAATCCTTGTGAAAAGGAAGGAGAGATGGAACTCTGGGATAAATCCTTGTGAAAAGGAAGGAGAGATGGAACTCTGGGAGAAATCTCTATGCAAAGGAAGGAAGAACAGAACCCTAGGATAAATCCCTGTGCAAAGGAAGGAGGAAAGGAACCCTGGGATAAATCCCTGTGCAAAGGAAGGAAGAACAGAACCCTGGGATAAATCCCTGTGAAAAGCAAGGAGGAACAGAATCATGGAGAACCAACTCCTTGAATATTTTTCTTTCCAGTAATTTTCAACTCATTCTGTGGTTCCTTAAACATGGATTTTAGCACACCTTGGTGAGCAGGGAGTTTTCCAAGCTCACAAAAGCCCAAGGAATCAGGGTTATGGTTGGAATTATGAGGAACGCGTTTGGGTAATGCGAGAGAGAAAGGTTTAATCTCACGGTCTTAAATCTGTGCTCCACCCAAAATTCATCAGGAAAAAGATGTTCCCTCCTCCCTCTTCAAAATTCCTGAAGGAGAAAGAAAGGAGGGAAGGCTCAGCCCTCCTGACACGAGCTCTGAGTGCTGGGAAATCCAGGTCTGCAAACCTGGGGAGCCAGAGGGACCTGCAGGTGTGTCCTGAGGAGCTCAGGAAAAGGAAAAGCGTGGTTTTTTGGTATCAGAGCTGGTTGTGGTGGACATAATTAGCTGGGTTTCAGCTGGTTAGTCAGTTATCAGCGTTGGGAAGTGCTGAAATGCTGAAAGCCCAGCACTCCTGGGGCTGCTCAGCCGGATCTCTCAGCCTGGGATTGCTCCTTCCCAAGCGCTGCCGCAGGAATCAGGCGGATACATTTTATTGATTTATTTTTCATCTTTTGGAGGGACAACATCCCCATTTCTGGCCACGGCCAGATACGAGAAGTTGCTGCTGCTTGTAGAAAAAGATTTTTTAAAGCCAGATTTGCTAATTCCAGCAAATATCCCAAACTGACCCCAGCAGGATGCTGTGATCACCCACAGCTGGATCGCTCCGGCTCCTCCTGCCAGCTGTTGGGAATGAACAGATTGGCAGGAAATTGGGTGGGAAATGCAGTGGAAAAAAAGGGCCTGGGCAGCACCAGCCTGGGTTTGACTTTGGGGGGTGAAATGGGGGAATTCTGTGGAGCTCCTTGGATTATTCCCTGGATTTTTCCCTGGAGGGAAGGTAAGAGGCTCTGTCACTGTCCCATGTCCCACCACAGCTCTGACAAACACCAGCTGCTCTCTGTCCTGCTGGGAGACTCTGGAGCAGGGATTTGGTTTGGATATGCCCATGGATATTGGATTTATTTTGGGATGTGATTCCAGCCATTCCTTCCCAGTTGCTTGGAGCCCCCCTGGAATTCCTCTCAAGCTGACCAGAAACTGCTTGGTCACTTCCGAGGGGTCGGGGTGCTCCTGTGGCTTTGGGGGTGTTTTGTTTTGGGGTGGTTTATTTGGGGATATTTTATTTTGGGGTATTTTATTTTGGGGATGTTTTATTTCGGGGTGTTTTATTTCGGGGTATTTTATTTCGGGGTATTTTATTTCAGGGTGTTTTATTTCGGGGTGTTTTATTTTAGGAGCTGCCAAAGCTTCCCAGGTGCAGATCCCACCTGGAGCAAGCAACGAAGGGATTTCACACAGGGAAATTGAATTTTCCTTCAGCTCCCAGGGAGGCAAAAGTGATGCAGTAAATGATTCCTGAGCCTGATTCCTCAGGAAAATGTTTTGAGGGTACTGAGGAGAAAGTCGCTGCTTTGGGATAAACGTTATTTCCAGTGGAACCCGCTAATTATTGTTGTTAATTGAGAGATTTAATTGAGAAATTCATAGAAATATGGGATTGTGGCATAAAGAATCCAGTGCCTTTGGACAGCTCCTCCTCCCCTTTATGGGCAGATGTTTATGGGGTTTTTTCAGCTGCTCCCATTTTCCCGAAGGTTCGTGTTTGCATCTGGGCCTGGTCTGGAAAAACCCAGTTTTGTTAAACCCAGCCTGGGCTGGTGGCTGATAATTCTGTCCCTGCTCATCACAGAGGGGAGCGATGCCCTCGGGGGGCTCAGGGGTCTTGTCTTAACTCACATTTGGGGGAAACATGGATTTTTAGAGGAGATTTCCCTGGGAGCCTCCTGTTATCCCTGGGCTGGGCCTGTGGTCCCGCTCAGAGCCATCCCGATCAATTTTTTCCCATTTTAATGCATTTTCTCCTGGTGCTGCCTCCTGCAAAAGCAGAGGGGTGACAGATTGCTCCGAGGGACCTCACCAAAAGGCATCATTTATTATTCCAAAGTTTCCCAGAGCTTGGGAAAATACCCCTTGACTCCAACAAGGCCCGAACTCCGCTGCTCCACACAGCAAACCCCACCTGGGGAGCCCAGAAATCCTCATTTTTGGGTGTCCAGCAGGTCACCCACTGCTGCAGATCTGTCATTTAATGCATTTCAAAATCCGACTCGCTCTCGTTTCCTCGCCTGCTTAGGGGATTTTTCCACTCTTTCTTTATGGATCCATGAATTGCTCGGTGTTCTGGAGCGTGTTTCGCCATTTATCAACGATTACGAGGGCAGAAATAATTCCTTCTGAAAGGAGAATAATCCAAATTATTCTTATTGTTTTATTGGCAAATAAAAATATAATTTATGAGCCAGTCAAGAGCAATAACCCTTAAGTGCACGACTGCAGAATAGCCCATTAAGATATTTTTAATGCCATTTTTGTCTGGACTTGTGTGAGTTAATTTAAAACAAACACACGGAGCTGCCTTTCCAGGACTATTTCGGTGTCTAACCCCAAGTTGTTTCAGGAAAAATGAGGCAATTTGGTGCCTTGGAGGAGCCTTTGGCTCAGATTTTCCAGTGCTGGGGGTGCAGCTGGTTTGTTCTCGGTGAGGTTGGATCGGTTTATTCAAGATCAGGGCTGTGGATGGGGCTGATAATTCCATTTACAGATGGTTTTTGAGGGAGAAGGATGAGCTTGGCTCCCAAAATTGCTATCAGGCTGTGGAATTGTCTCTGTAATTCCAAAGTGTGGGGTGAGTGGGCAGAGGGTTTCCCAGATTACTCCTGGAGTTGAAGGAGCTGACAGCTGGGAAAAGCCAATTATTAGGGAATCTCCAGTGCAGGGCTGGAGCATAAATCCAGGGAAGGGCAGTGGCTCTGCCTGGCTCTTCCAAGGTGGGAGGGAATAAATCCTTGCCTTTGAGAAAGGCAGGAATGGGACGGTTGGATGTTTCTCCATCCCTTTGAACTCCCAGCCCTGCCCCAGCGTGGGCAAACCCAGGGGAACCGGAGCGAGGTTTGATCCCAGGAATCCGGGAATGGGTTGGGTTGGGTTGGGTTGGGTTGGGTTGGGTTGGGTTGGGTTGGGTTGGAAGGGACCTTCGAGCTCATCCCAGTCCCACATTCCCCCAGCCCAGGGTGCTCCAAGCCCCATCCAGCCTGGCCTTGGACACTCCCAGGGATGGGGCAGCCATGGAATAACCCGTGCCAGGGCCTCCCCAGCCTCCCAGGGATCAATTCCTGCCCAATACCCCACCTAATCCCACCTTTTCCAGCCTAAAACCATTTAATAATGGTTCATTTAATAATGGGCTGCACTGAGACCCGGGAGAATCCTAAATGACAACTTTTGGCATGTGTGGGATGTGGGATGGAGGCAGGAGGTGGGAGCTGTGCAGGGATGGATGGGACTCTTCCCTCCAGCCACTGGAATTATTCCTCTGATCCCACGGAGCTCCTTCTCCCAGGCTGCTGCTGGCCAGTTCCTTGGTTTGAATCCCCAAATTCTGGGAATGTTTGCTTTCCGTGCCAGCCGAGGGCCACGCACTGAGCACAGGCCAGGAGGGATTTTATTTTGGATTTTATTTCTCTTTTTTTTTGCCTTCTGTCTTCCTTGCTCGCCCTTAGAAGTACAAAAACAGTGAAAATAGTAAAACAAACAAGAAGGAATGACCTGCTGGGGTGGAGCTCTTCCTTTTTCCATCACCCAGAAAACACCCAGAAAATGTTTGACATCCCTTTGTGGAGCCTCTCTAATTGGAATTAATAAAAGCACACGGCGAGGACGTCTGCCCTGCACACCACAAATGGATTTTTTTCTTCCCCCCATCAATGGTTTTAAGTTGTTCCTGTGATTGGCACCTCCAGAAAAATTAGAATTAAGCTGTGACGTGGATTTGCTGTGGGTAACACCTGGCTTTCCCATGGGAATTTATTCCTGCACAAATCCTAGGAGGGATCCTCTAAACAGCTCCAGGTATCCAGGAGAGCAAAACCATAAAAATATCGATATTTGGGGAATTGTTTGGGGGCTCCAGCCCATTCCCAGGGGATTTGTACCCACAGCTGGACACAAACTGGAAATTCCTTGGCAATTCCCAGAAAAAACACCCCGGCATGAGGGGATCCAGAGGGGTGCTGCCAGAAAATGAAATTTAAACTGAGCTGTTGAACTTTATAATATCACAAATATCGACGTGGGGGAGTGAACTCGCGGTGATTCCTGCCTTAGGAAATGCTGGTCCTGCCTGGATTTGGACCGGTCGGGCTTGGAAAAGCAGATTTGGGGTGGTTTTGGGGTAACTGCTGCTGTTCTGTTCTCATTGGAGTGCATTTCTAAAATAATGTGCTCCGTTTCAAAAAATCCGAAAAAATTCGAAAAAATTCAAAAAATTTTGAAAAAATTCAAAAAAAATTGGAAAAATTCAAAAAATTCCGAAAATTTTCAAAAAATTCCGAAAATTTTCAAAAAATTCCGAAAATTTTCAAAAAATATTGAAAGATTTCTGGCCATTTCTGGCCATTTCTGGCCATTTCTGGCAATTTCTAAAAATTTCTAAAAATTTCTAAAAATTTCTAAAAATTTCTAAAAATACTTCTAAAAATATTTCTAAAAGCCTAGCATTTCTTTTGCATAACGAAATAAAATTGATATTCTCACTTCTGCATTAAGACCTGACAAACCTTGGGGGTTTTTTTTTTAACTTTGCCTCTATTTCTGTCACCGACTTCTGCTTCCACCCCCCCAAGTTTTGACGGAATTCTTCCCAAATTCAGCTTAAATAATGGGACTTGGTGAATTCCTGTCTTCCTTACTCCCGTTATTGAAATTTCTCCTCTCGTTCCCTTGCGCTCGTAATCCTTGTGGGAGGAGTGAGGCATCCCTCGGGTTTTGTGGGAATTCTTGCCCTCAAATCAAGGTTTTGGTGTCTCCTGAGCTGTTGAAAGCAAGAAAAATTTGATATTTTGGCTCTTCAGCTTCTTCCCCTTAGAACCTGCTCCATCATCACTCCAATTATGTTATTTAGGGGGGTTTGTTCCTTATTTTTCGAGCAGAGAAATTAGGGAAAAAAAAACAAAAAAGCCCTGCCACGTTTTAGGACCAAACTGAGGATTTTACACACATCCCAACAGCTCTCTGGAAAGCATTTAAATTTACAAGCTGTTCCGAAATTCCCTGGCAGTTGGCAACGCTGCATCCGACACACAGGAACCCCCTCGGAAAAGAGATTTTTTTGGGGAAATAACAGATTTTGGCTTCGTCTGAGGGATCTGCAGCTCCAAACTGTTTTAACAAATGTGTTACCTAATATATAGAGATTTTTTTAAATTATGATTTCAGTACCTGAAAAGGGAAATTTAAAAAAAAAAAGAGCCATCATCTCTTGTGCTCCTCAGCAGAACTTTTGGGGACCCCTTTTTTGGGTGAGATTTCAATATTTTGGAGTGATTTGAATCTTTCATTCACCAAATAATTAAATGTTGGCAGCTCATATTCGGATTATTTCATCTGTGAGTGTCGGGGGGAGTTGTTTGCCTTTCACCAGGAGCTGCTTTAGAGAAAGGGAAATGATTTGCGCATTTGTGACTATTTAATTCACTTTATTATCTACAGAATTCCTATTATTAATGAATAATAATCATCTATTATTAATGAATAATAATCATCACCATCTATAATACGGGCAGTTTGCATCTGAGGTTTCAGGATTGTGGCCGTGCTGAGGTGTAACTTCATTAAGATAATCCAAATTGGTTTCTGTTACATCTGATAAAGGTGGTAATTCACGAATTACAGATTTTCACACAGAAAATCCATTGCCGCCGCCCTATATTCCATATTTTTCTGACTCTAGTGGCATTTAGCAGCTGCAGAACCAGCCACAAATCACCAAAACTTTGGGATTTTGTAGCAGTGGTGAAGGGAATGGGATTTTCCCTAAGACCGCCCTTTAATTCCATCCCTGGGGACCACGGGATGCTCCACGGGGGAAGCCCTGCACTTTTTCCTGTGCTTGACCCCTCCCATAAATCAGATTTTCCTCGGAGGGGCTCTGGAAATGCTCCCTGCTCTGCTGAGGGTGGATGGGAAAATCGGGATCCAGGGAGGGAATGACATCCCGAGAGTCCTCCCCGTGTGCCAGAGCCCAAATCCCGATGGAAGCCGACCTGGATGCTCCATGGAGGAGACGCAGCTCCCGGGGCTGGCTCAGCCTTGTCCCTGCAGGGCTCGGGACGTGGCTGCTCTGCTCTTCTCAGCCCGGAGAGATGCAAGAAAAGAAATCAACCCCCGCTCCCTCCTCTAATGATCAATTTGTTCCTCCTTAATTAAATGCGCGGCCGCGTCCCCCTTTGATCCCGCCGCGGTTTTGCCTCCTCCTCTCGGCTTGAAAAGCGATTTCGCTTCAATTTCGAGACCTTTTTGTTCTTGCTCGGTTTTTTTCTCCCTTTCCATTTCCCTCCTCCGGCTGCCCCAGCAGGAGATGTCTTTGTCAAGAAACCCGCTCCACGCTCCGGGATAATTTTGGGAATGTGGGCACATCCACGGGGCTCGGACAAACCCAGAACGTTGGGTGCGGGGTTTTCAGTCTCTCTGCCTTTTTTATTTCCACATCCACACACAGCAGAGAGCTCGGCAAAGGAGTTCCCAAGAATGAGCCCAAAGGGGGGGATTTGGGAGCCCAGCCCCGAGGGAACATTCCCGTGAAAAGGCAGCAGTTCGGGAGGGAGATTCCAGCTGCTGGTGGAATTTTTCTCCATTTCCAGGTTGCTGTTCCGCCAGGGAAAAGAAATGTGTGACAAAATCTTATTGTTGGAGCCGAAGTGGAAAAGCCTCAGCCAGGACTGAAATAGGAGAAAAATCTCATTTTTGCAAGCTTTTGTCATTGTTGTTGATTGAAGACTCCTTTCTAATTTCTGTCAGCCAATACTTGGATCCTTCAAACCAAAATGTGATTTAAATCCGAGTTCATGGCTACAGCTCCTCGTTCCCATGGAACCATCAACTTTTGTTGCTCTCCAGCACCTTCTTCAGTCATTTATAGGCTGATTCGGTCATTTATAGGCTGATTTTTCTGGGATTCTTCCCTGAGAATTAATTTTTTATTTCATTTTATTGGAATTATTTCTTCATCTCATCAAAATATTCCAACGTTGGGCGGTCATGACTTTTCATAGTTAAAAAATCCAGAGAAACCAGATCAACCCCAATCCACCTGAATTGCTTTTCCCTCACCCCTCACCTGTAGCAATGTTTAATTTTGGGTGATTTCACCCCTCTGGCCTGGCCAGGCTGAGCCTCTCTCCCCGCTGTCCCTGAACTGGTTCGAACTGGGCTCCTCACTTGGAGCCAGCTAAAAACAACCTGCAGCCTTTCCCACCTGGGTCAGGGAGGCTGGGATGGAAAAAAATCACATTAAATTCCAGTTTGGGAGGGGGGAAAACACCGATATCGATTTTTCCCAACGTTTCTCAGTGCGCCTGGCTCCAAAAAAAGAAGAGATTTTGTGGCACTAACAGGGAAAGAGAAGCAGCGTGGAGCAGGGTGAGGACAGCAGCAAAGGGAGCGATTTTGGGGATGTTTTATCCCGGGATCCAGGCTGCTGGGGGGAATCTGTGGTGCTGAAATGTGGGATATTTATTGTGTGAGCCGGAGCCCGGGGTGATGAGTGGATCCTTTCATCCCAGCAAAGGAACCGTCAGGAGCAGCAAAATTGGGATTTTTTTTTCCCTAGTGGGTCTCGTGAGAGGGCAGGGCTGGGGAGATAATCCCCAGGAATGGATACGGGGATTTGAGCAGGAAAAGCCCGGAGTTAAAGGCAAATTTGGGGCAGATTGAGGGAGATGAAGGTGAGCACCTGTCCGGGTGAGATTCCAAAATCCTCGCTCTGGGCGGGGCTGGGATTTGGTGTTTTGGGGCTGCTGGAGATGAAGCTGCAGAGCCCTGGGGGGATTTGGGGTGGCAGTGACCCCTTTGGGGGCCATTCTTGGTGACCCTGAGTGCCCTGGGGTGATTTGGGGTGGCAGTGACCCCCTCGGGGGCCGTTCTGGGTGACCCTGAGTGTCCTGGGAGGATTTGGGGTGGCAGTGACCCCCTCGGGGGCCATTCTGGGTGACCCTGAGTGCCCTGGGGAGATTTAGGGTGGCAGTGACCCCTTTGGGGACTGCTCTGGGTGACTCTGAGTGCCGTGGGGGGATTTGGGGTGCCAGTGACCCCTTTGGGGACTGCTCTGGGTGACCCTGAGTGTCCTGGGAGGATTTGGGGTGCCAGTGACCCCCTCGGGGGCCGTTCTGGGTGACCCTGAGTGCCCTGGGAGGATTTGGGGTGGCAGTGACCCCCTCGGGGGCTGCCCTGGGTGACACTGGGGCCATGACCTGTCAGGCTGTGCCCTCCCCAGTCCCCTGGCAGCAGAACCAGTGGCCCAATGGGCCACCAGCCCTGATGCCCCCTGGAACCGGTGGGAAAGGGTGGGAAACCAACGGGAACTGAAGCCCTTTTCAAACTTCCACGGCGTGGGTGGAAATATCCCAAATATGGAAATATCCCAAATATCCCTGCCCGGCCCTGCAGGACCACCCAGGGCTTCCCTCATCCCACAGCCCATCCTCTGCGAAGCCACCACGGCCACCTCTGAGGCCGAGTGGCCGCTGTGGCCGGGGCAGTGACCACAAACCCCTGTCCCTGCTCACACTCGAGGCTTTCATCAGCTCCTCAGAAACGTCCCCAAACCGGGGAGCGGGGCCAGCACCTGGGAATTCAAACAAACCCAGAAACGTCCTCAAATTGGGGAGCGGGGCTGGCGCCTGGGAATTCCAACAAACCCAGAAACGTCCCCAAACCGGGGAGCGGGGCTGGCACCTGGGAATTCAAACAAACCCAGAAACGTCCCCAAACCGGGGAGCGGGGCCAGCACCTGGGAATTCCAACAAACCCAGAAACGTCCCCAAACTGGGGAGCAGGGCTGGCACCTGGGAATTCAAACAAACCAAGGGCAGTGGCCGCACGCGGGTTTGCCCCAGGCGTTTGGGGGAGGTTTTTTGGGAAGGAGGATTTGTGTCTTCACGGCCAGAGCTAAAATTTGGGCTTGAGAAAGGGAGCACAGTGAGCAGGGGAAATGTTGTGGTGCAGCAAACGACCCCGGGGTTGGAGGGGAATTCCAGCAGCTCCGGGCCTTTGGGAAGGGGGGTTCTGGTGGGAGTTCATCAGAATTTCGGGGGGTTCTGCTGAAATGTTCGTCCCTCGGTCTCCTGTCCGTGCTGGATTCTGCCTTTCCCTCCTCCCCTCCCGTCCTCGAAG
>VYXC01002295.1:0-30486 GCA_013397175.1 Platysteira castanea
CCAGGGATCCACAGCGTCACTACCAGAGTAGTGACTTTGAGGTGCCATGATTGAATCTCTAGCCCCTGCCCGGCATCATCCTTTGAACAACGCTTTGCTGTTCCTGTCACTGGGACGTTACACTCATTCTGTTTCCTATTTGTATGTTTCTCATGATGGAATATTTTTTTCCCAGTAGTGCAAGGGAAATTCTAAGCTCAACCAAAGGAGAAAACTGAAAAAAAAACCCAAGAAGGATATTAATCAGACAAGACATGAGTAGCCTGAAGAAGAGGTGAGTTACAGTTTTCTGCATTCAGAGGACACTGCTTGCCTTGTACCTTTCAAACTTGTTACTACCACTGCTGAGCCAAGCAGTATTTCTGTCAATTCTCATTAGGATTCTCCCGCCCAAAGTCAATGGATTGCCTGTATCATAGTGCACAAGGGCTAAACTTAACTTTGCACTGCATATACTAAAAATGTATCTGAAATGCTATCCATTCACAAGAGCAAAAGATTCAACAAAATAGCCTGTGCAGGACCTGTTCTGATATGAACTCCTCCAATGACCTTTATATCATGAAAATCTGATACCTCTGGGAGAAATAACCTGAAATACTTCATAAATATTTTTAGGCATTAATATAAGGCATAACTTTTCAAAGGCTCCAAATATCAGTCTCGTTGCCTTTTATTAGCTCTGAAGGAGAATTTTATATAGTAGGAGTTTTCTTCTAACTTGATAATATTTTTTTTAAGAGAAAACAAAGCAAAACGTGAACAGAAACACTAAGTCTAGAAATATTCTGATTTGTTGCAGCAGCAAAGGTTTGTGTTTTAGCAGAGGCCCATGTTGGGTTGTTATGCCCTGTGCTTTTGTCATGCTTTGTCTCTCTGTTTAAATTAAATCCCAAAGCTACTGTTGGGTCGATGTTGGGTAGAGCAGAAGTGGCATAAAGCCAGTTTTTCTCAGTTGAGAAAATATGTTCCCTCTGTGATAATGTCTTTTTTAAAAAGACACTATCAATAAAGCAATCAGTAAAGTAAGAAACATCAAGGTAGATCCAGTAGTCACACCAGAGAGTTTACTAATGTGTAACAAACCTGCCTGCTTCTTGTGAGATCAACATAATAGACTGGATGTTTTTTGGTTTTAATTTTATGTCAGCATGAGCTCTGTTCTCTCTGTTCAATATAGCACTCTTTGTACTGACAGAGTGGAAATGGCATCTGTCCAAATACACTGGCTCAGTGAGCCTTGGTTTTGATGACCTTACGCCTTGTTGGTCTTCTGGTTTAACTGTGGTAAGTTTATTGTTGGCTTCAAAGCAGTTAAATATAGTCTGAAAGCCTTTTCTTATTTACTGCTTCTTTTTTTCCCTTTGTCTTTTTTTCCTTCTCATTGTAGAAAAAAATACCATGTCAAGGACAAACACTTAGGTTATGGATTTTTTCTTTCCTATTACTGTTTTTATTACAAGGTAACCCTGAAGACCTTTTAATTCACTTGATTGTTTAAAGATGCTTCATGAAAACCTGACATCTCAGACGTAGAGATAGGTATAATTGAGTGAAAGATTCCATTTGCCAGGAGTCTACTACAGTAAGATCCTAAGGAATTCCAAAAAATGGAAAGAGTCAGTAAGGTTTGAGTGGAATTTGATAGGAGGCCCCATACAAATATGTAGATGAAGCTCTAGCCAATTATTCTGTGCTGAATATTATGCCCTGATGAAAATAAAATACCTGAGTTTAATCTTTCATTCAGAGTAAAGATTTGTACTATAATGACCTGATTTAGCTGAAAAAAGGGAAAAATAAGTAAGTCTGACAGCTGAGAACAGAAGGGGGATTAGTCTCGAAGGTTGCTAGTCTTTGTTTCCCATCCTTTCATTATTATTCAATCAGAGCAAAGAAAGGACTAGCTGCCCTGACACAGCTCCAATTGCATTGCTCAGAGAAAGGGGGAGGCATGGTGGAGAGAGAGATTTCATCATTTACTGACTGAGGAACTGAGGGGAAAACAGTGAGAAATGGAGCCATTTGGTCCACCTTTGGGTGTGCCTGGGGCTTTGGGCAGAAGCAGGCTGACAGTGCCTGCAGTCATCAGCAGGTGCAGCAAGGGCAGCAAGGGTGGGTAGGTATGACAGGGTGGGATGTCTCACAAGGTGCAGGGTGCAGTAAGCCTACTGAATGCATCATTATCCCCCTTTTCAGTCTTACATTCGACCTTCTACGTGCACATGAGGAGCAGAAGGGAGATGATGGTGTGATGTACCTTAGAGTGCTGTCTGCTCTTCTGATGTCTTTGGTGGTGGCTCTTCTTGGCACATGACATGATCCCAGCTCTTGTGAACATTTACAACCACAAGCTCCACTACACCCCCTAAATGCCAGTGACTGCTGCAAGTTGGACTGCTGTGCAGCTACTCACTTCAGCTAATCAGAATTGCACTTGAAAGTACTGTGACGTGCCTTGTACTTCTCACACGGCTCTTTGAATTAATGCTTCAGTTACCACATTCTTTTACAATCACCATGTTCGAGCAGCAAGGGGCAGAAAGGCTAGCAAGAAAACATTCCACAAATATGTTAGAAGCAAGAAGAACACCAAGGAGTAAACAGAATTCACTATTAAAAGAATAATAAAACAAGATGACAAAAGTTGAGGTTGAGATGGTTGACAAGTTTAGTGTTTTGGGGTTTTTTTCATGTCTTCACTAAAGTGGCCAGTTGTGCTCATAAATTTAACAAAGTTAACCCCAGAAGAAAATAATAAGATAGGAGATAGGCCATTTAGATAATATTTAGCTCTTGGGTGTTTTCAGGAAGAAAACATATTTCATGTCTCAGGAGATTCACTGTGATGATAAGCCTTGCAGAAACAACCATAGATATACTAGTGACTATCTCTGATAATTCTTGGAAGATGCATAGGCTTCCAGAAGACTGGAAAAGAGAAATCACAAAGTCTGCCTTTGAAAAACTGTGACATGAGGAACTAAAAATCACACGGTGGTCTGCTAGGCTTTATTCTCTGGAGTAATACTGGAACAAATATTCAAAGTATTTTTAAAGATCTGGAGGATGATGAGGAAATGAATTAACAGCCATTATGGATTTGCCAAAACCAGATGTCAGTCATCTAATTTCTTTCTGGAACTAAGTAATAACTACCCTTATAGATAAGAAAGGAACAGGCTATGACATGCTGCTTTCTCCTGACAAATTCTGATTTTATCTCTCATAACATTATACAAACTAGCTAAGAAAGCGCTCTATAGATTTAATTGTAATGAGACTAGTTGGGCTCTGGAAAACTGCATTTAAAAAGTTATCAAAAGCTCACTATCACTTCTCAGTATTTTTTGTGAACTTTCACATGATACCAACATTTAAGGAGCATATTGTAGGACAGGATTATTTTGAGAAAGAGTTTGATACGTTAAAGATGTAAGGCAGCAGTTCAGCAAGAAGAACTTCAGAATATTATGCTTGGACAGGAATAATCTTCTTATATCCACACAGAGAGAGAATAAGAGGCTGGATAATTAAGAATCCTCCTCACTGGAGAATAAGAGGTTTGGCTGAATCTCCTGTCACAGTGAATCACCTACTGACCAGGATAAGAAAAAGTAATTTTGTTATGACTTAATAGGATAGTTACACAGGAGTATTACCTGTAGGGTATGTGAAATCATCTCCTGGTCTATTAAGTTTTGGTAAAGATTAATTTGGAATATTATGGCCAGTTTTGAGTAGTAACTTTAGACAAATACCTGGCTCGACTGGAGAGATTGCTGGAAACAGCAATTGTAGGAGCACAAAATGTGATTTATGAAGAAAGGCTTAAGAAATTGGGATGGCTAAGTAAAGAAAGAAAAACATTAGTAGGAAACATAACGGTTTTTGCACAACTTAAAGGAGGGTGGGAAACCGTTCCTTTCACACTCTTTTGATAGAACGAGAAGTAACAGGCTTTAACTGGTGTAATGAGGATTTCTGCTGAACGTTAGGAATAATATAATGAGAACAAGACAGAAAAACTTTAGCACAATCTGTGAAAGGCTGGGGAACCTTCACCTGAGGAACTTTTCTGTCAGGTGTGGCTTGGGCATAGTTCAGTGAGGAGAAGGATTAGATACACTCTTGAGGTCATTTCAGTATGATTTTCTATAACTTTTTTGCTGAGTCTGTTTTTGTTTTCCTTTCAAGATGAGATTCCTTCTCAAGAGCAACTGTGACGTGAAAGACATTATTTAGTAGAAAAAAGAGATTAATTTGACTTGATTTCCACTTGTGTGCTCATGATCACATCTCACAAGTTCAAAATGGACTTTTTGCATCCTGTGTGAGCCTGCGGTGCTGGCTGAGCCTAGGTCTAGTAGGTAGACCTCAAAATACCCCTGCCCTACTTGCAAATGCTTAAGAAATTTGATGAGTTTTATAGTATACATGGCATAGTTTCCAATGAGTTAGAAGTCAACATGATCTTTAAAAAAAAAATTCTCTGCTTTGGAAAACCTCAGGCTTTGGTTCATCTTGAGACACTCATTTTCCTTAAACTATGCTCTACAGCAAAGCAGTGTATGAAATTGTTTGCACTTTGGTATGTGTTGCCTTTGCTGACTATAATTCAGCTTCCAAAAGAAAGTTTCAGCTGTCCTCACTGTAACCTTCTTACTCTCATGATTCTAGGCTATGAATACATTGACATACAACTTATGATCCAAAATGTTTTCTTGTTAATATGTTTTCCTGTTAGATTTCAGGTTTGTAAGGTCTGGTTGCAAACACTTGGGAGTTTAACTGTTTCATCAGAAGACTCTGAGCTCTGTTACTAGGATTGTTGATTTTGGCTGGTAATTGCAATCAAAGTGGAATAATTAGAAAAAGCAGCAGTGGTTCAAAATGATTGCCAGTTGTAATTACAAACCAAAATCAACAATCCTACAGCCTACTGGCACCATCTGTTTTTTTTTCTGCTAGCTATGACTATAGTTCCCCCATTTCCTCTTCTCACTCAGTACTGGATACCTTCTACTTCCTGCTTGACCCCTTTGCAGGGCATCAGAGCTGGGATCTTCCAGGGGTTGTTGCAAGCAGGATGTCTCCTATTACAGGCATTCTGCCCATGTATATGGGTTTTGTCATGCCTTCTTCCAAGAACCTGTCATGGGAAGAATGCCTCTTGTTGAAGGAAACATCAGGTAGCCAATTGAATTGATTAAAAAACTTTCATTGTTATTTGTTAAACTGACAGCTGGAAAATTGATTCTCAGTTAACAGTTCTAATTTCTATTACTGGGTATCTAACACCTTCTTGAAAAGAATTCGGTTTTCTCATTTAGTAACTCAAATGTATTTGTTTGCTTATGTGTCATGTACTGGGTTTGCATAAAGAGATTTGAAAACATGTCCAGAGGTAAAGAACCTCTAAAATAGCCTAGATTATGTTGAAGGAGACAAGGAGACATTAACATATAGAAGCCAGAAGGGGGTGAAAAAATCTTTTTCATGGCTGTTAAATATTCTGTAAATTTACAGTATCATCTAATTTGACATTTTGTCATGGGCTATGGAGGCAAAACAATTAAAACATAGAACATTGAAAACAAATGAGCCCAAAGTATAAATACAGAAGAAGGAAAAGTAAAATATTTTTGAATATTATTAGTTGTACTGGTCAGGAGCCATAGTGTTACCTCCTTCAGCTGCCCAAGTATTGCATTCCTAGGCTTATACCTAATTTTAGGTTCAACATTCTGCTGTCTATAAAAGAAAACAGCTGTGTTGGTGAACTAGTTTTGGGCAGGACAGGGTTAATATTTTAGTAGTAGCTGGGAAGGGGCATAATGTTATTTGATACTATCTTACACTTGAAATGGGCAGAAGTAAGGGACTGGCATTTTTGGGGGCGTGAAGGGTGGGGAAGGCTGGTATTTTGTAGGGCTTTTTCTGTGTAAATTATTTCTTTGTCATATACCTTTTTGTTATTAATCTGTTGCTGTTACTGTTCATTATCTTATCTCATTGCTGTTTCCTGTAAATTGTTCTTATCTCAACCAGTAAATTTCACCTCTTTGTGCCTCCCATTCTCAACTCAATCCCCTGAGTGGGAAGAGGGCGGGCATGGGGTGGGGAGCAAGCAAATAGTGTCTGGTTTCAGAAAGTCTTGTTTGAGGGGTGGAGAAGGCACTAGATTGGGGAGTGCCATTCCTAAGACAACACAACTGCTTTCCAGCGATTTTTCACTAACTCTGGTGATGTAAGAGAAAGTATATACTTCTTATCACATTTGAATTCTTTCAGAAATGTTCAGAAGAATGAAGTAACTGGAAAATCACTTAGATTTTCTGACATTCAGACACTTGCATCTCAGTACTGCTTATGACAAAGATGCTCACTAGTCAAGACTTCTTCTCAGATAAAAGGCTTGTTGTTCCATATAATCTGTGGAGATATAAGACCTTACCTGTAACCTCTTCAGTTTGAAACTGAAGAAGCAGATTACCGTACCCGAGCTGCAAGTCTGCAGATGGTACTGAAAATCACTTTTTTCAAGATGGAACTGAACTACAGAACTGGAATACTGTTTGGAGGAAAAGAACATAATTTCCTGCTGTATACAGAACTTGGGTGGCATCTTTTGTAAACTTTTGTGAGCTATCTAACATTACAATATGATGTCAAGAAGTGGCTGAACAGCTGTCAGGGCATGAATATGTCTGTAAACAAATGAGGAAAATTGGTGGATATTTAGTGAACAGAGTTATGTGTATTGCAGCTGTGTCATCTTCCTGTTGTGAAAAAAAATCTCAGCAAAGAGTATTTTATTAGGATTAAACGTTCTTATTTGCTTCCTCTACTATTTTATGTTAGGAATTGAAACTTTATTTTTAAAATTCCAGTATAGGGAAGAAATAACAGTAATGAGGTTAGATTTGATAATTTCATATAAATGATGAACAGGATCCCACATGCATTTGAGATAAAACTGATTGAAATTCATTCTAGTTGCCTCCCATTAATCTTGATTGTAATTCTCTATTTCACTTTAATAGGTTGCTAAATTTTAGGGAGCTGTGTTATTGTTCTAATATACTTGATTGGTTTTTAATTCATGAAGTTTTTCTGAGTTCTGCACGTGGAAAGGAATGTGAACACTGACATTTTCTATGTGGGTGCTTATAGGCCAAGTGGTCTTGCTGTGATTCAAAGCAGACAGAAAAAATGCAGAAAGTTCTTCTAAAGAGCAGATTTCTGTACCTGGAATAAATTTGATGGGAGGCTTTTGTTTGTTGTACAACTTTTAAAACAAAAATAGATCTTTCTGTCCACAAAGAACAGGGTACTGTTAAAACAAACTGACTATATGGCACATGCATTGCTTCAGAAAGCTGTGCTCACTTTTTTAATGTCCAGAAGGAAGACTTGGCCTTCGTAATACAGAACCTGGAAGGACAAAAATCTCACCCTTTCTGCTTTCACTGACTTCAAGGAGAATTGAGTGTTCTCCACACCTTGCAGGATTGAATCTTTTGTAAACTTGCTCGTGATTAATATATGTTATGAATATCTATTAAATGTTACAGTAGGTTGATAACACCCAGCCATATCACTCATTTATTAAAAGAAACTGTTCAGTCAAAGTCTGAACAGGGGGGCGAGAGAGCAACTCAGCTGCAGTTAGATTGATGATACTTCTAAAAATTGTCCAAGCATGTGTGCAAGAACCTGTCAAAGTGAGAGTTTAATAAATGAGAAAGTGAAGGGCAGGTAACTTTCCCAATATACAAAAGTTGTGCACATGCACATGCATGCTTCATTTATTCTGTGCTTCCTAGCAGGTAAACAACACAGAGAGAGAGTCTGTTTGCCATTTTTGAGCTAGATTGTCTGGAAAAGAAATTTGCCAAGTCAGTTATTACTGGGACTACAGCAGCATGCTGTGTGGCATCACTGAAGGCTGCTTTTGCATCAGCAGATTTCCACCAGACTCAGTGTAGTGGTTCCTGCCTGTCACTCCAAGAACCTGCTCTGGTCTTCTGGCCAGCATCAGCCGCAGCAGGATTTGCTCCTGGGAAGACAGGTGGCTTCTGAAGAGAGAGAGAGGATGGGGAAGGGACGGTGAGGAAGCAGAGGGAGATGCAGACCAGAGACTGGGGAGCAGCTGAGCCTGTGGAGTTGCCTGCTCCAGGCAGTTTCACCCTTCCTCCACAGTGACAGCATCAGTCCTGATTTCATAGGAAATTTGCACTTTTCAGAGTCCGTTGCCCAAGTTAATTGCTGATTTTGCCTTTTTTGGGGGAGAGCTGTCCCTGTTTACACCAGAACTGGTAAGGTACCATAGCACTATAAAATCCTCAAAGGCAACAGGTTGTGTTAGGTATCAAAATATTTTCCTTCCTACTGATAGCTTGGAGTCGTTTGTGGTGAATATTTGGTAAACTAGAGGATTAACACATTTTGAAAATGAATGTGCCTAATACAGGGATTGAAAACTACCCTTAGCTACTTGCCTGAGGTGGAACCATCATCTTAACTCCACGCTTTGATTGTGAAAGGCTCTGAGAGCAAAATATAAAGCACTTGGAAATAGCACTCAAGCAGAAAAGGACTGTTGGCTGAGCAGTTCTTAGAGCCTGAGCACCTCATAAAGAGTCTTTTCTGTGAAGTCATCTGCTTTCATTTCTCCTTCCTAGCTATAGAAGCTATTCCATTTGTAATTACAATAAGGGGTTTGACACAGCCCACATTTCTAATAAACTGCTACAATACTTCTTTATCAGCTATTTTTTTTCACTGCTAACCTCTTGTTTCACAACATAATTCATATGTAGGACTCCTGATAGGTTACTGAGTAAATGTCTGGGAGCAATACCTCCTCTGTATTCCACACTGTCATTTTGACATTATTAGTCAAATATTAGTCATTATTAGTGGTTGCAGCTTGGGCATCTTTCCTTAGCAAGTGGGCTATGGGTTTTCTAAGGTAAAATGCTATATTGCTAGATCTTGCGGATCCAGGATTTTTTTTGGAATAAAATTGCAAAGGCAGAGGGCTCTTTCTTTGCTTTAATGTCTGTTTTTGACACAGTGGTTGATATCTGGCATCTGATTTAGTATGATGTGTTAGGTGGCTGACTGGAGTTGCTACCCTCCAGATGTTTGTGATTATGTATGTTCTGGTGTGTGTACAATAAGAAAGCATTGTGGAAGCTGGCTGGCTAACCGTGGTATTTACTGCCCTTTAAAAGTGAAAGGATGCTGCCAGGGCCATAAGAGCACCCAAATTCCTCTATTGCCATTATCACCCACGCATGCCTGCCTATGGATAAGGAGTTCCATTTCAGTACAGGTCCCCACTCCTGACTGACAAATATTGAGGGTTGCTCAGAGCCTTTCTGTCCTGACTTCCTGATGGGATTTTCTGGGGGGACCCCAGACCTATGCTCCAGTCAGGTTCCGATCCCTGCCTCCCCCTGTTCCCAAAACGTCTTCCTGCACAGACCCCAGGTCTGACTCATTCACCTTGTCTGATGGTCCCTGGCTGGTTGATGGCAGCCACAGTCATTGGGCTCCCTCTTCTCAGATGTGGTAGGTCAGCACCCTGGTAGAAGTGGACACTGGCTGTTCCATGTCCCCTCAGCTCTTGGGGGCTCCTCTTCCCGCAGGAAGAGCCCCAGTCCCTGTAGGCAGTATTTTCTGCCTCAGTTGGCTCAGGCAGCTAGTCATTATATAATGACCTCTTTGAATCGACTGTCCCAAGTCTTATTGGCAGGAGCAGGAGCCTTTGATGATTTGATAAATCCAAAATAGATGAGGGTCACTTCACGGTCATGGTCAGGTTGCCTAGAAACATCTGCTTCATCTAATGGCATTTGGTGCCTTCTGTGGGAAGGTGGATTTATCAGGGCATGTGACGTATTTAAAGAGTGTGAGTCATCAACATCTGAAAGGACTTTAGTGCCCTCATGTTGTGTGCTTGGCATTGGCAGTAAATGTAAGTGAAGACAGTATGCTGAGCCACACTGGAAACATTCACACCATTGTGCCTGCAGAAGCACTGGAATATCTCAGCAATCACTTCTCATGGCTCAGTTTGTCCTTTTGAGACTGAGGAATAATAACTTATTATCAAGTTCTGTGAGATATGAATAATGTGCAGTTCTTGCCTGTTAACTCCTCCTGAAATTGCACTGTGATTTCTGTTGCACATTGCTGCAAGGTAAATTGAAGGTGTTTCTGGGAAAGGGAAAACAACCCCAAACCAAACCAACAGCCCTCAAGCAAAGTAAATGAATTTTTTAATAATTTACCTTGATGGAAGAGACACATGGATGGGAAAAGTTAACCAGTCAGGGAAAATAATATCAGCAGTAAAGAACAGTAATCAGTGTGAAATAATCACCACAGTATCTGAGTGCTTGTTCCAAGTGCAAAATTCTCCATCAAGTCCCAGCCTCCTCCTGGCAGGATAGAGGTCACAGTGTGCCACTTTCTGTCATCTTGGCATTAACTGCTTGAGTCAAAAAATGTAATGAGAAAAGAAAAGTCTAAATCTGGGGTATGTGCCATTTACAAAGGAAGTATCTGATTCAGAAAAATTACTCCTATTCATGAAAGATTTAAGCCAATGTTAGATAGATTTTTAGTGTAGGTTACATAGGAGGCTGTACAATATAGTTTTCTCTAATAAACTGAACAAACTTTGCATTCATCAATATGGGTTTCTTGGCGTGCAAGTGGTACTCAGGAGCACACAAGGGAGGGGAATGGTGGGCCAGAATAGAGGTGAAGAATGAGAGGAAGTTGGCACTGACACAAATGATACCAAAAATGCTGATTTAGTAAGGAAAAATGTAAATCATTTTTAGTGTCTTTTGAAGAACTGTGCCCAAGGTAAAGTTGCCTTGAAGGCATATGACCCAGCCTGACTTTGCTTTGGCAGCAGAATGTGAAGGGTGTGCACGCAGACATGAAATGTCCTTTGATGAACAGTGCTCACCAACAGCGTTTCTGACAGCGGCAGCAACACCAGTACCTTTGAAGACCCAGGTATTTTTTCCATCTCTGGACAAAGAGAATCAGGTATAATTTGTTAACTGTGAAGAAAATTGGATGTAATTTTCCATATGTGGGTGTATTTATCCCCCCATTTCTTCACAACCAGCTAAACCTAGTGCTAACCTTAAGCATATAAATGGTTCAAATCTTGGGTTTTTTTACCCAAGACAAGCACAAAACTATAACTTTGAAATCACTGTAGTCAGTTTGGGACTGAACCAGCAAATAGTTACCACTTCAAAATACTGAGTTGACCATAAAGTGACATCTCTGCTGGGATATTGTTGAGCATAGGAGCTGTCTAAACCTTTTAGGGCATACAAGGCCACATCGTGTAGAGCCTCTCCTGCTCCTAACCCTCCTCTGCCTCTCCCCAACCCCTGGGTGGGCAGGAAAAGCCCTAATTTCTGCACCATGATACAAGGCCATTATGCTTGACAGATGGGTACTTATCAATTCAGGTACTTCTTGTGCTCATTTGGCTCTATTCTTTTGGTCTTCTTAATTTTACAACAGGGAACAGTGCTTTTTTATACAGCAGAGCCCTTTATATGTCTTTTGAACCTTGGCAGTCCTGTGAGGTGCATCACTGTATAAATGTGTATGAGTTTCTGTACCTCTGGGGTGTATTCAGGTAGCAGAGAACTTTTTTTTTTCTCGCAGTTCTGCTTGATTTCTACAGCACAGCAGCACCCACACAGCACCGCAGCACCTCTCCATCTTCTCAAGCCAGATGTGAGTGGTAAGAGGATCCTGTGGCATCATGCTACAAGTGTGCAGAGTGCCTGTGCTGCTGGGGGAGCAGGGGCTGTCCCTCTGGCTGAGCTGCGACCTGAAGCTTTACCTTTGTCATATGCTTTTCTCACATTCCTACTTTTAAATGCAGCATTTTTCCATGTTAAATGCTTTGCGGGATTGTTGGGCCCAGTCACGTTAATTATGGGCCTGAACTTGGACCCAAACTAGAAGGATTTTAGTCCCAGTTTAAACTGAACTAAGACTGGATTGAAAATGTGCTGGTTCAGCTTGTACCTGCAGGCTGCTTCAATTTCTAAAATCCCTGTCCCACTACACATGCTCAAATCTCCAGAGTCTGGAAAGCAGCTGCCAGTGTCGGGTGGGTCAGTTATATTCTGCAACAGCAGTTCCAGCCTGAAGAGCTTTAATTTCTCCTGGTGCTCCTTTGTGCAGCTTGAATGCTTTATGGACTATCATCACCATCCACAGCCATAGGAGCAGGAGAATTAAAAATGGGTTCTTTATAGAGGCTACCTGTGTCCTGCTGGGAGAACGGCCAAAGTTCAAGGTTGCAGAGATTGCCTTGCTATCTCTGCTAGGTGTGTGTGGGAATTGCTCTGGATCTCTGCAGGCTGCTGTGGAGGTGAAGCCTGGGACTTGCAGCAGGTGTTCTGAAAGGCAGGACTTCGTTTTGATTTCATATTATAAGAATTAAAAGTGTTTTCTTCACTAATTCAGAAAAATCAACACTGCCAAGTTTACCTGTGAGCAAAGAGCTCCCAAGAGAGGCTTAAGCCTGCTACTTGCTGATGTACTGTTTCGGATCCACCCTTTGCAGTCTCTACATGTGCTCAATTCTGGGTAAAACTGACCCTTAAAGAGGGAGCCTGAAGTCCACACATAACTTGCCTCTTTATTTACCTTGTGCTGACCAGTTACTCAGGAATAAACTGAATCCCTCCTGAATTCTGCTTTCCAGTATGTATATTTTAAAAACCCAGATGAACTGAGATATTTTCTGTTTTGCAGAAACCTTAATAACATTTCATAACCTCTAAATTCTTGGCTCAAAAATCTGTTTTCTTTCTGAAGACTTCTGACTTTTAATAATGAAGGAACTGCCTGCCCCAAACAGAGAAATACAAGAGCACTTTCTTTTTTGGTTATTCTTCAAAAAAGGATACCTTAAAAAAAAGGTTAATAGCTTTTGACCTGGGTATATCAACAAGGAAGCTTACTAGTATCATTTGTTTAGTCCTAGATGCAAACAATTTCTTTACTTATCTTTATCCTTCAAAAGGGAAATTTGTAGAACCTGCTTGGAGATTTAGGGAGATGTTCATTGCTTCATTGCCAATTTAACATTACCATTTAATGTACACAGTATGTGGGCTTCTCTTCTGTGTTTTGCAATAGATGTAGAGTAAGAGTCATAATATATCACTTTCACAAGCAATTTAGCACAGCATAAGGGAGGAAATGTAGCTGTACTGTCTTGCTACTTATTTTCTAATAAAATTCTAATAGATTTTAGGTTAATGACACAGAAGATGACATTTATATCCTTTTTTTTTACTTTTTAATCTGCAGCACAATGAAGCAGGAAGTTATAAAACCAGATGATAAGATAATGCACTCCTTGCTTGTGCACAGTAGAGTACCCTTATAAAGTGCTGGTTTGCCTTTGACGCTTAACTGAAGTCTCTCTGTAAGACAGTACCTGGCAGGCCAGAGTCAGTAGGCTGGTTAGGCTTTCCTTTATTGAGACTGATTTGCTCCTTACTTGAAAGATGATCTACTTTAACTCTCCCCTGCCATGCCAAGAATTATCAGACTTTTTTAAAAAAGAAGGCAGGAAAAACAATAATTTTTTTCTATGGTTAATAAAGGAAGATTAAAAAGACTCTCCTGTTGATAAGATCTAACCATTTATGTTCCTTTGTGATGAAAGGTGAATACTTAGATAAGATTTATTTAGTATTTTGTCATCTATAATGAATCAAAGGGCACAACAATTTGTCTTAACATTCTATAATGCAATGGAGCTCATTTTAATAAATAACTGTATAAATAACACATTTACTAAACCTCTTGGTTGACTGATCTTGTGTTTGAGCTGCGAAACATTTTTAATTGATAGCAGACTGAATCTGAAATAACAGAATGGATTCTTTCTGTGCAGAAAAATAATTTAAAAAAGAGTGTAAGCCTCTGGTAGCTGTCTGCCTATGTTTCTGTAAATCTTGCTGTGCATCTATGTAAGACCTCATTTCATGCTTCTCCAAGTAACTAGGAATACTATGGCTGATTACTTTGAACATGGCTCTGGACAATATCTACTTTCAAGTTCTTCAGAATTTAAATGAAGCAAACATCACAATATTTCTTTGAAATGTCATAATGTTCTTTGATTTCCAGAGGCAGAAAGAAGGGTCGCTGTTTTCTGATAATTTTTTTACTACTAGCCAATCCTGCCACTTGATAGAAAAGATTGTCATCTCTGTATAAGAGAAGTAAAAGAATATTGTGGCTGGATTTGAAGTTTGTAGAATCATGCAACCTATCAACAAAGCTGTGAGACCTTAGTGCTATCATCCATGACTGTCTTTTTAGTTTTCAGTGGATGTGTTTCAGTTCAATATATGTAATCTGTAATCAGGCTTTTGCCTGGTGTTGTGAGTTGGCTCATTTTCGGACAAGAAGCAGCAAATCAATAAGAAAATGAGAATATAACATATGAATATGCCCGGTGGAAGGACCCCTCAAGCTTCCCATACAGTTGTATCAAATCGTCTCTGTTCTGAGCTGTGCCTACCCATGAATTATTACCCATGAATTACCCATGAATTATTACCCATGAACTAGTGTGCAAGTAGAAGATCTGAGTTTTAGTTTCTGGTGTGGAGGATATGCTTTCTGCAGCAGCTCAGTTTGACTGCACTGGAGTCTAGAAGGACAGAACACAGGTGCCAGACTATCATTTGTACCTTTTCCCTTCCAAGGCAAGCCCTGAACAACTGAAAAAGGCACTGTTCATATGCCAGTGAGTTTACTCAAGTAAAACAAATCAATGTGATTGTCATGGGCGGAGTGGGAGCTTCAGACAAAATTTATTAGAGAAGTCCTCCCATTGAGTCACAAGGTGCAGAAAGCACCTCCTTGCTTTTGTAACTCCTCTCAGAGAGGAGCCTTGGTGCTACTGGATCCAATCTTAACTTCCAGCTCAGTCAACAGTTTATGTCTAAGGGATTATACAGGTGTAATTGAACCTTTATAGAACTTTATCCTGCAGGAATAAGGATAGCCACTCAGATGCATTTATATAAATAAAACAAATTATTTATTTGAGTTGATTAAAAAGAATTATAATGATTAGACAAAAAAAAGAGCTTAATCAGAATTATTTGCTATGCAGTATGGATTGCTATAACTACTAGTATAGTGTTATTTTTGAAGCAATATTGAAGCAATTATATTAAAGCAATTATATTGAAGCAATTATATTAAAACTAGAAAAACCAATTATTAATGAATGTGGGCAAATCTCTTTCTCTTAGCCTCAAGAAGTAACCTGGAGGGGCATCCCCACGCAAGGGAAGGACAGTCACACACCTTAGGGATGTATGCATGAAGGCTTCACATGTAAAGTGAGACTGGCCTTTTATGGCATAAAGTGATGGACTGTCAGTCACACACATTGTTAAGATTAAGTTTTGTCAGACTTACCCAGCAAAAAATGCTTTGTGCTGAAAAAAGGTATTAGCAGCTCTTTGGTTTCTTCACAACACTTCTGAGTCTCACTTTTGTATCAGTTTGTTTATTTTCTTGCTGGTGCCAGCCTCAGAGAGCATGTCTTAGACGTCCTTGTGGTGGGGTCTGATGGCTTGGTCAAACTGATCTCAGCATTCACCAGCACTAAAATCAGCAGACCCTCCTTGTTCCAACAAACAGCAAACTCGCCTTGCTCAAGCCATCAACCTGTAAAAAATACAAGTTTTGAGCTGCTGTATCCCGGCTTAGGCAGAGCATCCTGCTGCAGCATTCTTACTCAGCTTAAGATATCTGAACAAAATCTAGTACTTTTACTTGGCTGCATCTGGCTTTGGGCAAGACTTGAGTATTTTTCAAGAGTGCAATACTAAAATAATTTAGCAACATTCACGTTGGCCCCTGAGGAGACCACTTTTGCAGTATTATCTGATCTCTTTTATTACCTCTTTCTGAAGATGAAAGGAGTTATTTCCATACCTATTTCTCTCAACAGTGTACAAGGAGTCGAGACAAACAGCTCTCAACCTCTATCTGCTGAGACCTAATGTTAGGTGTCTATATTATAGACTCTACCCAGCAAGTCTGTTTTGCTGTGACTCACTCTGAAGCTGAACTCATTCAGCATTTCATTTTCAATGAAGCATTCTCAGAAGTAAAATATACGAGGAGGAGCTGGAGCTACAGTGCTGGAGCAGAGGGACTGAGAGTCTTCTTGTATGGTGGGATGCCAGAGAGTCCTCTAAGGGTCTTCTGCTCTGCTTCTCTACGTGCTCTCTTTGATGATATATATACAATTGTTAGAAACAACAGATTGAATGCATTAACCAGGACCTTTAACTCACCTTGTCTAAAATTCTTTGTTCTATAATGCCAGTCACAGTTCTCTGCCTGCATCTGAGAAGTATTTTTTTAAAAGGAAAAGAATACAGCCAATGTCCAGCTGAATAAATACTAAGATTTTGTCATAAGATATGTTGAAAGGTCTTCAGATGTTTTAAGAAAATAATCAGAATTCAGAGTGTATATTAAATTATCAACTATCTAATAAGTGTGCTACTTCCCAGCTGGGATCCTTCTGGTACATTCATTCATCTTCAACCAGTGTAATTAAAGATGAAAGGTGTAACACTGATGATCCTTCTCTAGAGAACTCATCAGTTTAATTCTAGAACTATCAATGGAAAGGGAATATCATATAAATTTTTCAGACTTAATTGGACACCTGCTGGAGGTCAAGCAAAACAACCAAGGTTTACTGAAACAGGGATTGCCTTCAGTAATTTAGTAATTTGGTAGGAGGGAAGTTGGCAAGGCAATGCAGTCTTTGTTTCATATTTGCTAAAACCAAGCTAGATTTGTCTAACAAAATAAACACAAGGAAAGAAGTGGAAAACAAGACGAGCAAACAGAAATGTGCTTAAAATCTCATCATGTGAACTGGTAACATCATGCATGGAGCAAGTGAAGCAAAGAATGCACTATCAGGGTTGTATTTAATAGCTTCCTACTGATCCAGCAAGGGAGTGCAGAACTATTTCTGGTGTAACACAACTTTATAAACTTCTATTCAGGAAGTGTGCTGTAGTGGATTGTTGCATCGGGTTTATTTCTCTTTGGCCCCATGCCCGGGGGGGGAAGGTAAAACTGGAGGAGGGATGGGAAAGGGGGGGTGTGGAGGAGATGGTGAGAGAGCGAGAGCGAGCAGCCCCCTCGGCACGCTTAAAACCCATCCAAAAGCCCGCGTGTACCAGACTTGCACCAATTAGCAGCTAACAGGGGAGGATACACATTTCAGGAACCAACGGGAACGGAGGGTAGGGGGAATCAGATAACATGAACCAATTGGAGCACCGAAGAAGGGATGATAGACAGTTACAACTTGGGATATGCCATACATTTAAAAGGGGGGAAAACAGAAGAAACCATTTGCAGGAAAATGCATAACCACAGTGGATGAGTGAAAGAACAGCCTTTGTTTCCCCCAAGAGTGATTTTAAATCACATCAGTGTGTTTTGATGTAGTGAAAAAAAAGAATGACTCACTTTTAAAATAACTTTTCATATGGTGGTGTCAAGAATAATTTTTCATTATGATGATGTCATCAGATCCACTTGATCTGTTTATAGCTGTTATTTAAATTGCTGTTTCCATAAATGTGTATGGCTGCCTTGAGGGTGTCTATATTTGTTACAGAAGTTGTCTCAGGAATCTTGGAGCAATCTCCCAATCTAATTAAGAGTGCTGTAATTACAGCATAAAGGGCTGTGCTATTAATACTAAAGTTTCAAAAATCATGAGTCAGGCCCCATAATTTGAGACTGGTCTCCAAATGTGAATATTTGCTTTTTAAAAGAGTATATTATGTTTTGGGCTCATTGTTAATTTTTGAATTCTGTCTGCCCCTTGCCATGGTTTGTGTGTGTGTGTGCAGGTATGTGCATGCATGTGTGCTGTAATTCTACAAATAATGTTACCTCTTCACCATATGTTTAGGATAAAGCAATGCTGGTCCCTTAGTCTCATTTCTGTCTACCTGCCTACCTTTAAGCCCCCAAGGATTGTTACTCCACAGGTCCTCCTGTGGTACCTTACGCTGACACAACTGAAGTGTCTTGTGTTCCTCTCAGGCCTGGAGGGGAAAGAGATGGAAAAAGGAACAGAGGGAGCCTTCCTGCATGGGAGGAAGAGATGGGTATCTTGACTTTCCAGTCTCTTTGCTACTCAGATGAGAAGTTTATCTCCCTGACTTTCATTTTTTCCCAGAGCTGGGGAAGAACATGATGAATGCACCAAGTTCTGACACAGGACCAAAGTATTCAGATTGTCTAAACCTCAAGCTAGGACCTTCCTTGTCCTGGCTGCAGGACAAAGCTAAGATTTGGTGATAAAGGTTTGAGTCCATGTGCAGCAGGAAACAGGACTTTTTCTTCTGTCAACATTGTATTCCAGTTCTCTATGACGAAAGATGCTCAGTTATGACACTGATAGGTATGATATCTGTCAGTCTTCCATAAAAAGCAGAATGAAGGAGCCTCTGCTAGGGTAGACTAATACAAGACTTAATCTCTGCTTTTGTATCAGTTTCCTATAGTTTAACTAATCCCTGGAATAATTTATTCAAATTATCCCTAGAATTTCAGTTAGTGAATTACCATAGGGCATCACTATGTCTTACAAGGCAATTTGAATGTTTTGCCTCAGAAATGGCTGTTACAACTTAATGTAGGATGTGTTGCCTGTGAATGGAAATATTTTTGATTTCCCTCTTCATGGCCATGACATAAATAAAGAAATCATTCAACAGTCCCACCCAAACAGCAGCAGGAATCTGCCTCACCGCAAAATATGCTTTGCTGTGGCACTTCAAAGGGGTATTATACTAATTGAGACGGATTTTTCAGAAGGATAAGAAGTTTTCAAACTTTCTTTCAGATTCCTACAAATGTTTTCTCATACTTCAGCCTTTGCCTCATCCTCTGAATTGCTTAGCATCATTGCATGTGCTCTTCTAATTGCAGCTCTCCTTCAATAATTTATCCTTTTCATAGCAGCTGACTCAAGGTCCCTGGATACTATTCTCCCTTCATGATATTTGTAACTTTTGAACATTATCTAGGAATGACTAATGAGATGTGCCAAGTTTGACAAGACATTCTAATAAGCATGTCTGTCACTTAATTTTCTTTCTTCAGTTTTGACTCCACTGTTTGTAAATTACGCATCCTTGCTGACTGGGTCAACCACAAAGACCACCTATCCCCATTCTTAGCTCTTGTTTGCACACCATCTACGTTACACTTGAGCAGGGTGGTTCTCAAGCAGTCTTCTCTAATTATTAAGGACTATATTTTTAAGTTGGAGAAATTGGGTGTTGCTACAGTGAATCCTGCATAGTCTTTTGGAAAAATGCAAAACTTTTATCAGAGTGGGCTCTCCTTCAGTATTATCTAAATACAAGCAAGCCATCTTCTCTAATCATCTAAGCTTCACGTGTAGTCAACAGACAGAGAAACAAGCACCATAGAGAGGGGCACATTTTTTCATTAAAGAGAAGACTAAGCTGGAGAAATCATCCTGTGCAGGTACCCACAGTCCTTCCCTTGCATCTAGGTGAGCCATGACATTCTAGTTTTCACACTCTTAACTTCAGAGACACATCAGGCCTATGCTTTCAGTATCTCCTTTTCTTACACTAAGCAAATTCCCACTGGATGTACTGGAGCACCCATAGGGGATCTCTGCTCCAGGGCCAGCTCCTCCTGTCTCACCAGTGGCATTGCACCAGGTACCAGGTTTCTGAGAGATGTTTAGGGTGCTTTATTGCCTGTCAAGACAGTTCTCTGAAATCTGGACCTTCACCTCATTAAAAGAAAAATGTCTTTTTCCTGGGAATACTGCTACTTAAGTTTGTTCTTTGTTCAGGATGCAGGTGTCAATTGTTAGCAGTACGACTTTGTTGTCTGGACCAACACCATCCCTGTTTCATAAACCTCCTGTGGAATGGCAAAGGGATTCTACACAATTCCCCTAGGATCAGTCAACCATAATGCCTCAAAACACAAACCATGTTCTGCTACAATTAACTTTTTTCTTAACAGAAACAGCCAAACCTTGAGAACTAATATATTAATACAAGTGGGACAATTGTATTGATAGGCCTTAACAAAGCATGGCTTATGATTAAACTTTTTTGGTTAAAATATCTCAGTTCCAGAAATTGCCCTTTTACTGACAGCTTAAGAAGGTCAATTTGTCTTTGGCAGGTTGCAATTCTTCCCTCCGGAACTCATATATTTTTCTAGAACTCCCCTACGTTATGTTTAGGTACTCCAGTGTTGCAACATATAGCATCAGCTCAGTTCAGCAAAGCTATTGAGTTATTGTACTGGTTAATATAGTGAAATTTATACAAGTTTAATCACATTTATTATCCCTGACAACAATGCAGGTGTTCTGAATGCTAAGTGAATTTTTTAGGAAGAACATAATTAATTTTTCTTGCCCTGTCCAAAAATGCTTAGTGGTCAGTTCTGCCATGGAAATGTATTTGATAATATGTAAATCTGGCATTTTGGAAAGTAATTAAAAATAAAGTTGCAGTAATTTTAAATTCAGCTAATATCTGTCTTGCTACATTCTAAAGTGGTACTAGGCTAAGTGCTTGAACTAATCAATTTTTAAAAGGCTTTGGTTAGTGATCTCAGGGGAAATAAGGTAGGTTGTATGAAAACATATTAATTATAAAGCCTACTTTTTTAATGATGCATGCCCTTTTTAGAGTACAATATATTGATGTAGTAACTCCTTCAACTTAAATCATCCAACAAAGCTTTCTAGTTTTGTCTCATGTATCTTGATTGTTAGCTATATTTATTACAGGATGAAAATAAGATTTTAGATTTTTAATTATTAGCTATAAAGGATTCCAGAGCAGCTCAGTGATTTAATTTCTTTGTAAAAAGTATACAACTTCAGCAAATTTTTGCTGACTAGGAAATTTGTCTTTCTCAAGGATTAATATTACTTTCCTGTTCAGTATGTCATATTTTGCTCTCAAGTGTGCAGTAACCTTATTCATGAAAATGTTTTTACTCTTTGAATAATATTTTAAATTAGTCTTAGAGTGTCTGTTGCAGTTTTGCTTGATGTTAATCAATATTTTAGAACTTTTCATTTAAAAAGAATGAAGGTATCTTTAATGCAGAGATAAAGGCTATGCCTAGCCCCTGGGCTGGAGTGAAATATCAGGTTGTCTGATGCAGAGAGGCTGGGGTTTTAACTGCAGAGTGCAGGGCAAGGCTGGAACTGCTTCTAGGGAATGTGACGAATCTGCTCCTGATGGGCAGGCCCTTTGCCGGAGGAAGCTGACTGCTTGCAGTCACGGTGAGACAGGACAGAAGGTGCTCTGGATCAGGAAGGTTGGCCTGTCAGGATTTAGTGTGGAGATAGCTGGAGTGGCAGTGGGCAGTGGGCGCAGCCTGCTGATCTAAGTGAGACAGAATAATTCACAATAAACCAAAATGCTAAGGAGGAGCTGCCTGTACCTTTCCCCTCCAGTGGGTGTGAAAGGGCATCGAATACCAAAAACCTTGTTTACTGGAACAGCTTTGAATACATTAGTTTTGAAACTGAGATAATTGAAGTCTGCTACAGAAGAACAAAAAAGAAAAGCTTTGAAAACAACTATATCTCTTAACCTATTTCTCTTAACTATTTCTCCTTGAAGGACAGGTCCTTTCCTCTAGCTCTGCTTTCAGTTTTAGTGGTTTCCCAGGTTACAGCAGACCCTATATGAAAAGTCCAGTCTTTGATCTTAACCCTAGTTTATCTGCTTCTGATCCTCAGAGTCTGTTTTTTCCACCCTGGAATCTAAAATGTAAGTGTACTTGGGGGCAGACCCCCACTCCCTACAGAGAGTTTTCTTTGACCCAAGGAGCACCTCCTCTCACAAACCTAATGGACAGCTTTCCCCTTCAGCTTCTTAATAAAAAAGCATGAAGTACAACAATCAGTGAGCTGTGGATCAACAGATGAAATAGAATCATAGGATCATTTACATCAGAAAAGACCTCTCAGACCACTGTGTCTAACTGTTAACCCAGCACTGCCAAGTCCACAACTAAATCATGCCCCTGACTACCACATCCATACCTTTTTAAATACTTCCAGGGATAGTGATCCAGCACTTCCCTGGACAGCCTGTTCCAATGTTTAAGAACACTTTGCATGACGAAATATTTATTACTATCCAACCTAAACCTCCCTGGTGTAACTTAAGGCCATTTCCTTTTGTCCTGTCCCTGGTTGCCTGGCAGAAGAGACTGACCTCTATGTGGTATATCCTTCTCTCAGGTAGTTGTAGAGAACAATAAGGTCCCCTCCAAGCCTCCTTTTCTCCAGGCTAAACAACCCCAGCTCCTTTAGCCTCTCCTCACAGGACTTGTGCTCCAGACCCTTCACCAGCTTTGTTGCCTTTCTCTGGACACACTCCAGCACCTCAATGTCCTTCCAGTGGTGAGGGGACCAAAACAGAACACACAACTCACAGCCTTATGTATAGGGACCAGTTTTTCTGTTTTGTGTAATGGATGCTGCAATAAGTACCAGAGGGTGTGTTTTCTTATTACTGTTTCATTAACTCACTAAACTAAGATTCCCTTGATTTTTAGTCTTGTTTTGTTTGTGGGTTTTTGTTTTTTGTTTTTTTTTTTTTTTGGTATGGGGCACACATTTCAAAAGAGATGTTTATTTATGAATGCCTCCACTGCTAGGTTTTTAGGTGTGATCCTGTGCTGTCTTTCTGACAAATGAAACCGCTACTTACACAGCTAACACTGTGTACACTGCCTAATATTAGGCAGACATTTCAAGTATTTTTAATGAAATTCGCAGCTAAGAAACAGGATCTTATGTCACGGGTCAAACTCTTCACATACCATCAGAGAATGTAGCTTTCTGCTAGAAGAAAATTATTAAGTGAATACTCATATCTGATTATCCTGTCGGAAAAACAGATGTGAACATTATGAGTATTTCAGTTACTGATTAGGCAATAGAGTTTTGTTTATGTCCGGATAATCAAACTCTTGAGGTGTTTGCCTGAGCTTAACAAGGTGGTGTATGGAGAGTAGGGTACCTGGAACAAATCTGACAATGCAGGTGTTATCAGTCCCATTTTCAGTGCTGAGATGTGGATGACAAGAAATGTGTATTTCAGAAGATAGTTGTGCTAATTTACCAGCACAGAAGATCCTGTATCTTCTTTTCCCATTGCACTCTGCCTGTGTGATCCTGTACATTTTCTTTTGCTGTCTCTGAAGCCAGCCTGACCCCTTGATGAGACATGTCAGCTTATTCAACGGGCAGAAAATTATCTCCCTTTTTTTGCTTGCTGAGTGAGCTGAATTGAGTCATCAAACTGTTGGAGCTAGCACAAAGGAAGTGGTAAGTACACACAGCTGAGATGGAGAATAAGGGGAAAGCTGAACCATATTTTTAGTGGTAGGAAGCTGTTAGACCAGCTCAGCACTCTTGTGAAAACTCATTCTCAGTGAAGAGCTCCTGTGTCATATTCACTCTGCCTCTGGACTGGTGTACCCTGGATATGTTGGCTGCTAAGGCTGGTGGTTCTGCAGAAGTGTTTTCCAGAAGAAAAGTCATTTGATTTAAGTGGGTCCCTTGGTGAAGATGTCATTGGCAATGGATATGGATGGATTGGAGCTAATTACTGAGTCTTAGTGCATACCCCTTTTGTTCTTTTATATATTTTTGTAAATGTAAAACCGGCTATGATTTGTTGATTCTTACAAAAGATTTTGCCATTTGCACTTCTAAACCATTCATGGAACGCCAGAAGTTTTTATTAAAACTACAGATATATCCACTTTCTATATCTATTAGTCACATGAATGGGATGAGAATGCCTCTGAATCTGCAATGGTAAATAATGTGAGACTTACTGAAAAGAATGCCTGCTGGAAAAATATAAAGCCACACAGAAGTGAGCATACTGGAGAAGTTTATTTTTGTCACTAAATACAAATGCCAGTGATTATGTCAGGGTTTTAAATTTTTGTGGTGTTCAGCAACCACCATAAATAAACCCCCACGAGCAATGCAAAACCCAACAGCAAAAACCCCAACTCCTGTCTAGGCATTAAAGAAAGAGACAAATTTTTTAAACGGTGTTTAATACCCTCACACATAGGTCTTCTGCACACTCTTAAAACATGGAGAATGCTAAGATTTCAAGCCCTTAAGAATGCTGCTTAAACTCTCCATGCCACACTGAACAGCCTCCACACAGCAGGGCAAAACTGTTTCCCTGCAGGCAAAACTACCTGTTTTCCACAACAGGACAAATTATATATCCAGATTCAGCTGGACATACCCAGGAATGGATCAAAACAAGAAGACTTGAGTGACTTTCAGTGAAATGTTTTGTCAAACAACAGGACAAGAGACATAGGGCAGAAGATAATGCACTGGAAGTTCCACCTGAATATGAGGAAGAACTTCTTTACTGTGTGTGTGACACGGGTTTCCCAGAGAGGTTGTGGTGTCTTCCTCAGATCTCATGGAATGTGCTCTAGGATGATTCTGCTTGTGTAGGGAGGCTCACCCAGATGACCCAGTGTGGTCCCTTACAACTTTACCCATTTGTGATTCTATTTGTTTAATATCCCTGAAAGATGATGCCTGGCATGGCTACATGAAAACAGAGGCTAGGCAAGAATAAGAGAATAAAAGTAAGTATTTATTTGAAGGTCCTTCAGAGGTACACCCTGGGCAGTCAAAAGGCTACACCCAAGATGGACCCTGGGTCATGGGTTCTTCGTACTTTTATAAGTTTGGTCCATTTGCATATCAGAGTTAATTCTCCAATTATAACTTCAGTTAATGATGTAATTATCCCAAGTTGGCCCCCCCTTTAGAGGCTTTTAATTAACACATTTTGGAGCCTGGGACAGTCAAAGTGTCCTTGAAGAGCAAACCTGGAGAGGGTTTGTTATGTCTAACCAGCATGAGTGAACAGTAGCTCACAGGCCACACGAAGCTTCAGAGTTACACACTAGGCAGTACAGGATTTAAAAAACATAAAAGGTAAAACCTAAGGCATCAAGATGCTCGAAGAATGACAAAGTAACAGATCAAATCATGGATCAAAGAAAGGTAGGTATTTTCAGAACACATTCATAGAAAAATCTTTTCTTTGCGGATGGATTTCACCTGAGGAACTGGGATACTTGTTTTCTGATTTGCAAAAATGAAAAAAAAAAAAAGGTTTTTTAAATTGTTAAATGACAGGAGATGATGACGCTGAGACACCTATATAATCTTTATACAAGATTATTGTTGCTACAATAATTACAAGTTTATTACATGACTATCAGGAAGTGGGGAAAAAAAGAAAAAAGGAAGGAGCTCTGAGCAGGTAGGCACTGGGTTGAGGCTGACCACAAGGAAATACAAGGAAATATGTATGCAAGGAGTGTGGGCCAAAAAATGGAGGCATTAGAACTGTTAAAGTACAGAATGAAATTGAACATCACAGATGAAGAGAGGTGAACATGGCTGGACCAGGGAGATATTCAAAGGGTCTAAATGATCAGAAAAAATGAGATTACCTTTACTCAGCACTTGTGATAAACATAACACTCCCCCAACCAAACCAAACAACAAATACAGTGGATAAAACTATCTCGAAGTCAAAATTCCTCATAGAAAGTTGATAAAAAATGTAATGTTGGCAATGGACCACCAGACCTCGATTTGGCTATACCTGTGGATCCAGTATTGATTTCAGAAAGATAAATAGCAGTGGAAATGTATTTATTTAACTAAATCCTAACTTCTCCAGGATAAATTAGAAAAAAATGCTGTGAAGAAGTCCATCACTACCTTATTTATAAAAGAAGTCTTTCAATTTTTTTCCCCAGTAGTCACTGAACTAGCAAATGCTGATGTTATTTTAAGCTTGATTTTGCATGAAGATGGTTGACAAAAGACTATAATGCAAAATTACTTCAAATTGAATGATCCTGCTGTCTTTCAGTCTGAGTGAAAGAACAGAGAAAGGAGAGTCCATAGAGTTCTCAATCTGAATGGGAGAGAAGTGCTTCCAAAGTAGGGGATTTGGCCAAGGAGAGCAGCAGAGTGAGATATTCATGGACTTGTCTGTGAAGGAAACTCATAAATAAGTCAAACATGGAAAATGAGTTTAGAATTTCAGTCCCAGGAAAGGGGGGAAAATATATTGGAAATGCAGCTGTGTCAATGTTCACTTTAAGGGGTACCCTAGGAATGTCCAAAGTGGAAGAAATTGATAATTTCAAGGCAACAGGTAACTTTTATTGAAGAATTGTGAAAAATTAACCCACAGAATCACAGATCCAGTATTAATTTTTTCAGTGGTTTTCTTGGTTTTGGAGTGGTTCTATGTTGGGTATAGAATCTGTTTGTAGGAAAAAGTAACCACAGAAATCTCTATCATTTAGCTGAGTACTATAAAGTCAAAAACATGTTTTGAGAGAAATCATAATTAAGGATATCAAAACAAATGAAGGACTGGATAAAATGTAAAAATTTACCAGAATAGAAATATGCAAGCATATCCCCTCACCTTCTTTAGTATAATGAATTATTTTCAAGGCAAATACAGTATACTTAACTAATCAGAATTGCAATAAAATGGAATATGAATTTCCTATTAGACAAACATGATAATGAGGATGGTAAAAAACCCCCAACCTGTCAGGAGAGGAACTGTCTAGAAAAAAGGAGATAGCCATATTTGTGATATAGCATCGTGGGAGTTTATTTTTAGACTTCCTCTGGAGAAACTATTAGAATATATCTCCTACAGTCTTTTCACTTATGTCTGTGTAAAGGCTCAATATTTAGAGCCCAAATGAATTTTGCTAGTGGTTTAAATTGAGGAGGCATCACTAATGCAAAAGAAGATCATAATATGACAGTGGCAAGATTGGACGACCTTGAGAACTGTGATCACAGAAAGGGGATGGAATTTAAAATTTGAAATACAAGCGTCGTATAAAGATTTTCTGCTATGATTTGGGATCTTACCATTAGAACACAGGGAAGAGAAAGCTTGATCAAAGAATGATACAAGTAGCAGAAATGATGCAATGCAACAGAAGGAAATTCAATTCTAGCATGTGTCTGTTAACAGAGGGAGGGAAAAGTGGATGTGACTGTATGAGGAGAATCTTCACAATTATTGTACAACCTCAGTGACCTGTGTTTGTAAAAGATAGCTGAAGCCAGAAAAGCTGCAGAGAAGGGCTAGGAAGATGATGAGGGAAGTGGAGAGAAAACAAAAAGGCCTTGTATTTTTTAGCCAAATTGAAGACTGAGAAAGTATTTAACATAAGCCTGTATCCTTTGAATATATTCCTGTCTAAGACTGCTGGGAATGAGACTCTTCCAGTCAGATATTCCTACATCTGCTGATTTTGGTTCCTTGACTACTCACCATGGAATTTCTCTTAAAATACAGCAGCTCTTTAGAGACTTTGCATGGGGAATTAAAAGAATTTAAGTAAAATAGCATATGTGAAGATGCTTTCATCCTGTCTTGAACTGCCATTAGATGCATCTAAGGGGAAAAAACTGTGAAGAATGTGCAGAGTGAAATCCTGGCTCCAGCAAAGACAATGGTGAAAAGGAATGGTTATGGTGTGCCCCAGCAGCATAGTTAGTTTGAAATAAAGTACCTTGAAGTAGTTCATTTTTATGGTCATCTGATCTTTCCACTGTTCACATTCTTTGTTCAAATTTAGAAGTGTTAACTTAACTGTTTTTAAAGAATAAAACCCTGAGATTTTAAGAGACAAATATTCCTGGAACGAAGAAAACAGGACAAGTCTTGTTTTTTAATCTGAACAAGTAATTATCAGGGATTTAAAAACTCTCACAAATCCTTAAGCACACTTTTTTTTTGGAATGAAACATTCTTAGATTATGGGAGAGAGGAGAGTTGTAATTTTACTATGTCTTTCACTGTCACTCAATAAATTTCAAAGATTATTGGAAGCAGGTTCACACAAGACTCTGTTATTTGTCTTTCGAAATATGCAGAAACTCTTAGGACAGTTCATCTAAATCACTTTGAAACACCCAGCAGCCTGGTATTGTAATGCAAACAGAACTATTTTATAAATCAGTCAGGAGAGCTCATTTTTTAAAAGATATGCTACATTACTGGAGGCAAAAAGCTCTCTGTTTCGTTATATAACAATGACAATAACTCAATTTAAGTGTATAATGACCCAAGTCAGCAGTCCACAGCAACAAAAATTTAATAGGAACCTTATCTAGTTTGCTGACATGTTCTTCTCTAGAAGCCATTATAGCTTCTTCAGTATACAAAACAATTGGCTCTAATCTTTAATATTGCTAAGCAGCAGGGGGCAAATAGGCATTTTAGCACAGCTTTGCTTTTTATAAACAGCATTTAAAATATTCACGTGCTCCTAGGCACAGAGCTGTATGTCAAATGTTTCTGAAGTTTGGTCATTAGAACAGGCTCTCTCAAAGCAGAGAAGCGTTTCTGCGCTCCCGTGATGCCCTTTAAAACGGATCGAATGTCACCTTGCTGCTAGGGCAAAAGATTCCAGTGAGGGCCCTCCTTCAGGAGTAGCGCGATTTCCGACTATCTCCTCGTGTAAATTAAACCCTTGATAAAATGAATGGGCTCCAGAGAACCTTTCTAAAGAAAATCACTCTATTAAATACAAAACCAAATGTAATTTCCTCCCTATTTCTTTCACTAGTTTTGTATATACTGCGTGTAAAGAGTACATACTAATGCCTGTAATGAGTAGGTTATAATGGCCACTTCGCTTATGATATGGAAGACTTACTGGGGTAGTAGTGCTGAGACTAGGACAGCACCAGAGTAAGAAGCTGTCAGAAAAAGCAACTGTATTTACATCTCAGCCGTGGCTGTGCAAAATTAATTCATTGTGTTCATTTAAATACCATTGTTTTACTTTTGCAGTTACAAGGCAATCAGAGGACATTATAAATACATTTTTTATGGTTTTGGTAATGCTGCAATGCTGTAGCAGTGCATACTGGGCCTCCATAACAGAAAGGTGAAAACTAGCATGCAAAAAATCTGCTCTTTGCTTGAAACAAAAGATTTTATACAGAAAGCACTACCTGAGTCACTGAGTCTAGTCACCTGTCATCACAGATTAGTAATTTTTAGTTTAGAAGGCTTTGCAGCAGATATATCTCACATGTCCTTGCACATAGGCCAACAAAAACAACCCAAATACACTTTAATACAGTGAAAGCCAATGGTAAAGAAGGAGGCATCCCTAGAAGAGAAATGAGAAAGAAGAGTGTATGGGGTAAAAGGACCTGTGGTGAAGGAGGCATATGAGGGATGGGAATGAGAAAGGGAAATCTAGAGCTAAGGAATGAAAAGGGAAGGTGTTTGGATATGCTTATAGAGCTCCAACCTTGATTAGATCACACCATGTTTGCCGTGGGATAATGTCAGAAACTTTGACAGTTGTTGCACCTTGCCTGCCCTATGTTTGTGAGATAAACCACTACACCTAAGCTAGCCAGGATAATCTCTCTTTATCTTAATGGAGAAAAATAGGCAATTTTAGGACAAGACCAGTTTCCAACATGCATTTTAGATGGGATGTGTTGGGTCATGGATGTACCTAATTCTATCCATTTAGCCCTGTGTTTTAGTTTTGTTTTCATTCTGTGCATGAGAAATATATCCTGCTGGTATGGGCAATTTCTGCCAGAAACGTTATTACAGGACACATCCTCTGTGTCCAGCTCATGCAGGCATGAAGCCATCCTCCCATGCACATCGATATGGTTGTATATGATAAATGTTGTCTGTGCTCTGATGTGATGGCTCTGATTGCCTCCTCCCTTTCTTTTTATTGCTCAGCTAGCAGACTGTGTTCAAAAGGTTAGCATTTTTCAGCCAGTGGTGTAGGAAACAGAAAATCAGGAACTTTGTGAAAAATCATCCAGTGGAAGGAGAATTTCTGGAGTTTGGACCCCTTATGTTATGTTACGTTATACTTTTCAGTGGTTGCCGGCAACTTCCAAGTTAGTATTGTTAACAATTTCTAGTGTTTCTTGTCTACAGAGCTTGTGGGGCCTTCTTTTTATTTTAATTTCTAATTGCCAAATAGTTACCTGACACTTTGTGAAGGGGACCAGAGGAAGAACGAAGTTGAAAGAGTGTGTCATACAAGGATGTTATTTCACAAGATAACTGTGATGCTCCAGCAGTTTCCAGATGCCAGAAAGGGTAGTTTTGCTCTTGCATTCCCCATTTCACCCCTGCTATCAGTTTTCTCTTGCTTCAGCACATTGAATGGCCAAAGATGGCTTAGAAAAAGCATTAAAAAAAAAAAAAG